>JAXQQM020083226.1:0-26848 GCA_034641835.2 Pinus albicaulis
AGTTTGAAGAGAGCGATAGTTTAAGTGACCAAATCACTCATGCCAAAGTTTGCTCACTTCATCATTATGAGCAACAAAAATGGAGGGAAGACATGATGACCCAAAGTTGTCAAACTTATACAACCTTGTGGAATCATCAGCAATGCTAGTAGCTAAAATATGTTTAGGATCTTTGAGGTCTTTGATTACAACATCATGAGGTGAGAATTCTACTATTTTCTCTGCCCAATACACTTTTTAAACATAGGTTGTTCTCATGAGTTGCTGGGTAGGAAATTAATATAGGAAAACATCATTAAACTGGCCATTATCCAGATGAATGGTTCCAAATCCTACAACACTAAGAGATCTATCATCATCAACTAAAATATGTTTGGTGTTACAATCATTTAAAGAAGAAAACATGCCTTTAGTTTTGGCCATGTGGTAAGAAGCTCGAGAATAAATGAGCCACTCATGAGAATGAGAAGAATAAGATACATTTAATGCATAACCAAATCTTGATGCTTGACAACCACAAGTAGAAAATGCCATTCCTAAAGATGAAGGTGAAGAGTGCTCAAAATTGATGTTCTGCTTCTTCATTGTTGCTTCTAAGGCTTCCATCTTCTTAAAAAATGTGGACTCTATATGGCCATCACGATTGCAAAGGTTGCAATGTCTATATGTCTTCTTTAATTTGTTTTTATATGCCTTATCATTTTGGTGAGTTGCTTTTTCAGTTTATGTTCAAATTGTTGAGAACCCTTGTTGGTTTCTACCCACTTTTAGGATACCCATTCTTGACTCTTTGATACAGTTGAGTTAAATGAGTTGGAAGCTTTCTTTAGATACTCTCCCATGAGGAAGGACTATGTGTAAGAGTTTTTCTTGTTCTCTCATCAAAGAACTTCCAATGAACCAAAAGAGTGGACTCAGAGAAATCATAAGAAATGATGGCTTCAGGATGATTGAAGAAGAACAACACAGTAGCAGGGGCAGTAATGGCTACAAGAATGCAATAAATGAGAAGCCACCATTTCTCCTTTTTGACTTTACAACCTTCAACAAATTTAATATATTCAATTTGGATAAAAAACCTCAATAGAGGAGAAATTATTGGGGTCCAAAGTAAGCAACCAATTTTTCTGTCATGGTCTGAATTTTTGTGAATGTACATAAAGATTGTTTGTCCAGTATCATGAGGGCAGGCCAATGTCAAGGATATGAAATCGAAGATCTTGAGCAATGGACATTTCTATCAACCCTCATGCTTGATCTTGTCTATTTTCCCATTTAGCGACTTTATCATCATCAGAAGGTTTAGTTTCTAGCCCTGTGGCTATTTTATAAAGCCCTTTACTTCTAAGTATATCTACCATGTGAGGTAGCCATTGGAAATAATTGGTGTTGTTAAGAATAATCGGGCATACACTTTCCATTTTTTTTAAACTGAAGCTGAGAAAAGCTGAAACTAACTGCTCCAATGGAAAGATCTCAAAAAATTAGGCGGTTTCAAAAAAAAAAGGCTCGAGAAACGGCTTCCGGATGAAGAACTTATGCCTTTTGAAAAAAAACTGAGTTGTAGATGCCGAATAGTTACGAGAACGGTTTGAAATTTGGTGATAAAGTTCAACTCTTAAAAAAAATCACGCCCCTTTAACAAAAAAATTTTACAAAAAGAAGCTTGAGAAAGAGACTTGAACCCAAGACCTCTATTCTCATCAACAAACTCCTCACCAAGTGAGATAGTAAAAAGATTCTGTAAATGTTTGAAAGAAGAAAGGGGTTTTTTTTTTTTTAAGAGACTTGAACCCAAGAGCTCTATTCTCATCAACAAACTCCTCACCAAGTGAGATAGTAAAAAGATTCTGTAAATGTTTGAAAGAAGAAAGGGTTTTTTTTTTTTTTTTTTTGTTACTTTCGGTGTGCGTGCCTTTCCCTGCACAAAAAAAACACAAAAACCGAGCCAAAAGAAAAAACTAAATGCAAGCCTTGCGGCAGAATGTTAGAATTTTGGTTAGCCTTACCGGAAACTATCAATTTTTTCACTATTTCTGATTTCCAGACTCACATTGTTTGCTTTTTTTTTGTTACTTTCGGTGTGCGTGCCTTTCCCTGCACAAAAAAAACACAAAAACCGAGCCAAAAGAAAAAACTAAATGCAAGCCTTGCGGCAGAATGTTAGAATTTTGGTTAGCCTTACCGGAAACTATCAATTTTTTCACTATTTCTGATTTCCCGAGATCGTACAAAGACACGGAGAAAGAGCATACGTAGCAAAAAAAATCCCTTTTCCTGTTTTTGATTTGCAGAGATCGCACGCAGCACAAAGCAAAAAGCATACACAAAGAAGAAGGTATAGATCCGGCAAATAAATAAAACCTAAAACCGAAAATAAACAGAGAGAACCAAAATAAGCAGAACTATTAACAAATATAACTGTAAAACAGATGCTTTATACCTCCAGATCTAAACTGTCATAACTTGGGCAGCCGGAAACCTTTTAACATGAAAAAAAGGCATTCTTCACTGTAACAGACGCTCCAGACACAACCAAGCAGTTCTCCAAGCCCAAAAATGTTCAGAAATAGTAGATCTACAAAACAGCATTCGCATGCAGTCAAACCGGCTTCGGATTTTGATCAACAATGGACGCGGCCCTCAAAATAGCTCTAATACCATGTAGGAATTTACAAGGTAAGTTCGTTAGATCAAGAACCAAAGGTCACCGCTCACAAACAGATCACAAATCAGTACACCAGTATAATCACGTGGTTAAAACCCTCAAAGAGGGAAACAGTCCACGGCGTGAGCCAACGCGGCCACTTCAGGCAATTTATTAATATAAAAAGAAAAGTTACATATATTTCTCTCATAAACGGTTACCGGACAAATGACCCTCCATGCTTTTTAAATAGAGATCATGGACCAATCGGGTGTTAAGCCACGGATCAAGTGTCGTTAATACCGAGGTGAGAGATAACTGTCAGATCACTACAAATCGCGACCGCCGGATTATAAGTTACAAATGTACGTGGTAAAGAAACACACTTTACCTAACTCTACACTAGACTAAGTTATTCTTAACTATTTCCTATGTGTCAGAATATCCTAACAGTTACTACGCAGAGAGGCCACGCAGAGTGATGCAGAGGGAGGAGGACTGCCTACCATGTGTCGGTAATTTTCCGAAGTGAACAGGAAATTCATCTCAGGTGTATGTTGAATGATATGCTCGTCATATTATCTGTAAAAGAACTTTCACTACTGAAGAATAATATAATCCCTCATCTGCTGCACCGGTTTTCCCACATTGGGTTTTCCCAGGGACAATTGTCCAAAAATAATTGTGTTCATGTGGTTGTTTCTATTGTGTTATATGGTTCTATTCATTCTTCTGCTTTTGATTAAAGTGAATACTTCAGCTATAAATATTTCAATATTCACCGAAGCCTCTATGAATAACTTATCATAAATAAGTAGGAGAAATAAATCAATCACTGCAGTAGTATTTTCAGATTGAAAATTTCACGTGTTAGAGTCATGAGCAGCAGTACAACAGGTAGCAACGCAGTGAATGAGGGACAGCAGGCAGAGCATCAGCAGCGCAGGGAACCGATGCCATGGATCAGAGTAACGCTTCTGGAGTGAAGTGTTGTTAGAGCACATTCCTCGCTAAGAGGGAGTGTTGATTTTTGGGTAGCATCGGATGTGCTCTAGCTCTGAAATTTTGTGGAGGGGCTAGAACACATGAGATCTCCAAGACCCAGAAATCATTTGGAGAAATTCCACATGGAGCTTAAGTTATTCCAATAATTAATTATTTTAATGGAGACCCTAAGTCTAACTTAGGGAAATTAAATAATTAAAGCGAGTTAATTTAAACATGTGGGTGAGAATGTTCTAAGTGACGTGGATCAAGTCTTTTCTAATATTAGTCGTTGATTAGAGATTAAATCACAGTCGTTGATTGATCAACGAGAAAAGTATTAAAGGAAGGCTTGGGGTCAGTTGGAGAAGACACACAGAGCAGTAGCATTTGAGCTATGTCAAAATTCTGGGGCACAGTTAGCTGAGAATTGTTGAGCGGGCTTGAAGTGCAACGAGGGGTTGATCGATAGAGGGATTTCTGAATCCGAGGCCCAGAATACAATTGCAGACAGGCAGATCCGTACCAAAGAGGCAGCGCAATCCAGGAAGGGTGATGCAGAGGCTGTGTAGGCCTAGCAGGAGCGACGCAGACCCATCCAAGCTCACGCACAGCCAACCCAAACGCTGACACAGTCACAGGAGGGTGACGCAAGCCAGGAGAGGCTGACGCATAACCAGAGGTTGCAACGCAGGGGTTTTAGTGGGCCAGAAAGGGCTCGTATTCAGTAGATCAGACAGAGTGACGCAGCCACACTGAAGGGTGATGCAGTGACTGCATAGGCACCTATGGGGTTCCTCATTCTCAGCTGGATCAACCATATTTTCTGTCTCCGGAGATAGAGGTACATCTACTGGGATTTCTCTGTTGGGCAAAGCACTACTAGTGCCCTTGTTTGTATTCAGAATTCTGCATAATAATAAAACCCTCAAGAGTTGTTGCACCAGTTTTCCCGCATTGAGTTTTTCTAGGGACATTTGTCCAAAAAATATTGTGTGTCCATTGTCATGTGTGCTTAATTCTTCAGTACTTGATTTGTATGTATGTGTAGATCTACAGTGTGTTTACTTCGTTGTTTTTTGAATATTTCTGTAAATAACTTGTTAATGTAAAAACACAAGTAGGAGAAGTAAACCAGATTTTTACAGTAGAAATTTATGTTAAGTAGATTCAGGAATTTTCACACAAAGCTCCACTTCCATTGTATCTAACAATAGAAATCCACTCAATCTAGCGGTCCAGATCTATATCGAATGTTGAAGTGTGCATAGGCCAATACAAAGTTGCATCCTGATGGATTTAACGATTGACATCCAAGAAAATCAACAACTTATATGATATCAAATCCGAAGACATTAAGGGTTTGACAATCCATCAACATACGATGGCATTCAAACATGCCACCTGACCTACTCCATATGCCACCTCAGTTGCCACCTAGCATGCCACCTCACTTTTATTGTCATAATACGAAAAATTTCGAATTTTCAAAATTTTATAATTCGTTTTTATTTATTCTTTTTGTCAATCACATTTATTTTTCCAAAATCTTCGATTGCACGAAATTGGCAACTCCACTGTTGTAATTGAATAGACACTTCACTGACTCAAAGTTCATAACCATCGATTCAAATTTTATAATTGTAATTCTTAGTGGATTTCATCCTCTCAATTTCATCCTGAATTGAGAATTTCGCTCATCTCCATTCCCTTTGAAATTCTATCAAACAGTGGCCATGCAACCTATAATCTTTACTTTGTAAGTGAAGTTGGACCCATATGATCCAAATGTTATAATCTAGGCATTGATACCACTTTGTAACGCCTCCAGTAATCCATTGGGGTGTATTTCCACTTCAGTAACCAAAATTTTCCGAAATTTCCCTCGAATTTGATTCTTGTAACATCTATCCAACAAGTCTAATGCATCCTACTATGCAATTCTCTCATATGCAAGAATATATGGTACTATTTAAATTGCTATTCATGCATAGTGTTAGTGTCAGAATTTTATTTTGCCATTAGTGATCAAAATCACTCTTTTCATATTCATATTAGGGTCAAGGTTACTTGGGAGCGGGAGCGGGAGCTTGGAGCAGGAGCGGGAGCGCAGAGCAGGAGCGGGAGCGGGAGCGGGGAGCGCCATTTTTAGAAGCTTCGGGTCCGGAGCATTTTTGGGAGCGTTTATATATATATATATATTTTATATTTTTTATATTTTGATGCATATATGTCAACAAAAACATGTAGAATGATGAATTAGACATAGAAAACATAAAAACATAGATTGAATCATATAACATCAATCATCTAGAAGTTATAATCTTCATCAACCACGCCGATGAGTTGGAAGCATACAACATATTGACTCTTGAGTCTCGCAAATCATCAATCTGAAGGTTTCAAGCTTTCAAAATTCAATATATAACATTTATCATCATTGATAATTTGATATATAACATTTATCATCATTGATTTCAAATTTCATTATCTAACATTTATCATCATTGATTCATTGATTTCAAAATTCAATATACATTTATCATCATTGATATATAACATTTATCATCATTGATTCATTGATTTCAAAATTCAATATATAACATTTATCATCATTGATATTATATAACATTTATCATCATTGATTCATTGATCACCATACAAATTTCATGAAGCATCATATTCATAATTCATAATGACTTGTAAACAATAAACTTATAAATGCCAACTTCAAAGTTTCACCTTTCAAATTCAAACTTCAAACTTAAATTGTCATTAAATATATGAAATCAGAAAGAGTCAAGTTTCAACTGTTCAACTTTCAACAACAAATAGAAAATAGTAAACAACAAATATATTTTATCTGGCTGGCCCCTTACCACGCCCACGAGAAATGTCTAATTTTTGTGAGCCACGAGGAAATGTTGGTCTTCTAGTACTCTCAGGAGTACCACGACCACGACTAGAAGGTGGAGGCTGGATCTGCAAAGGAACAATAGTGTGATATTGAGGAGTGGCACTGGCACTGGCACCCGCACTGCTACCAGTAGATGGTGGGACTGGCCCTGTGTGTGGCAGTGCTGCTGATGCTTCATCATCATCCCTATAAAGTTCTGCTTCCAATTCTTCCGTATGTAAGATGTAACGTGTCGCCCTCCAAATTATCAATATCCTTCCAGGTTGTTGTCCTGCATTTTGTATGACGATCCATTTGCCTAACCGCGTAATGGCTCAACAACCTCAAGTTGTAATGCACATAAACCAAGCTTTCAGCTTGGTTTTCATTCAGCCTGTTTCTTCTCACATTATGTATGAAGCTGTAGGTGCTCCAACACCTCTTTGCAGAAGAAGTGTTCACAACTTGTGAGAGAATTTTTTTGCCAACTTTGGCAAAAGTCCCATGCCGCCATATGCTTCCCACCATGTGAGAGCATCAAATCTGTCTCTGTCTTCCATTGCATGGAAATAACCAAAGTTAGCAGTGCAACTAAAGTATTTGCCTAATTCAAGGCGCAATCTAGCACACTCTTCCCTGTCGGGTACCAATTTGTCCAATGCCTTCATGTACCCCTCTTGTCCTCTGGATCTGTGTGAGGTTTCACCCCAACCCCACCTCCAGGTGCAGGTTGGCCCAACCAAGATGGAGAGTAATATTTTGGCGTAAGGATATATGCCAAAGCATGTAGTGGAACATTGAGTTTATTCCACCGTGCACACACACAGTCATGAATCATAGCATACAAGTCGGGATCATTATCCTTAACAATATCTTTTATTTGCCCCAACATGCTATCCATCTGCTCATAAACCTCTCCAATCACTGGTTTATCAGTATCTGCAAACCAAATCATGTTATAAATGGGCTTGGTAAAATTCAAAATTTCCCTCACACGTGCCCAAAACAGAGGGTCAAGGGCGGTCTCCTCCACATGTTCAAAACCTTGCCTGTCAACTATTGTTGCTGCCCTGTCCTTTAATAGCTGCCAGTGTGGGCTTGATACCATTGCAGCCAATGACTCTCTTACCTTCAAAAGGTGCTTGAAGGTGAGGTAATAGCTAGCAAATCTAGTTTTTGCTATCTTCAACAACTCCAATTTGGAGTGAGTACGGAAAAGCCCATGGGTATTGCTATGATTTGTAATAAATTTTATCATTTTTTTACCTCTCTTGTACAAATCACCAAACCATTTGAATTGAGGTTGTTTGTTTTTGATGATATCAAGCATCAAAAGGTTCATTGTGTGAACCAAACACCCAGACCAAAAAATGTTGGGGTATTTATCCTCAATAATTGCTCCTGCTGCCTTACAGTTAGCAGCATTATCAGTGATGACCTATATGACATTGTATGGCCCAGTGTTTTCAAT
This sequence comes from Pinus albicaulis, assembly GCA_034641835.2. Taxonomy (NCBI): domain Eukaryota; kingdom Viridiplantae; phylum Streptophyta; class Pinopsida; order Pinales; family Pinaceae; genus Pinus; species Pinus albicaulis. Next base: position 7,999 of record JAXQQM020083226.1, read on the forward strand.
TATATCAAGTAATGGTTCTGCAATGTTAATGCCAGTTTTGAATTTGTCTGAATAATCATATGCTGCCAGGAAGATTGCACCACTAACCGACACAGCCAAAACATTTATCAATGGTTTTCCTTTTACATTGGTCCATCCATTAGAGACAATGGACAGCCCATGCTCATTCCACGAACTTGTCATTCTAGCCAAAGAATTGTTTATTTTAGCTTTTTCATGATCAAGACCCACGGTTCTGGCCTTGTCATACCCAGGGCTTTTGTATCCTTTGGGGGCATCATTAATGGCAGAAACCATTTCATGCCAATAAGGTGAGCGAAGAACACTGAATGGCACCCCACATGCATATAGAAACCGGTAATCTTTTGAATCCACATCATTCCTACACCCTTCGTCTAGGAAATCGGATATGGTTCTACGCCTTAATCCAGTGCCACTGCTTCCAAAACCACTGGCATGGGTGGAAGTTGAACTTGGTTGTCCATGATGTGTTGGGCCTGAATCAACGAAACCCCTAGATCTTTTAGATGATCTCTGTAGGGCAACCCCCTCTTCCTTCCTATATATCTCTCTCTGTGGTGCTGGCACATAAGGACAAACTTTGATTCCAATATTTTTAGTTCCATCCCCTGGCATTATCCCACAAAGGTGCCTTCTCGCACGGGTGTATGAACCATGGTATTGTTTATTGCAATGGGGGCAAATAAATTTAGTGGTTCCACCACCTTTCCCTCCTCCCATTTTCTGAACATATTTCCACAAAGGTGTCTGAGTTTGGTCTTGTTTAGTTGGGGAATTCGTGTCCTCAGGTTCTCCACTCCCCACTTCCTCCTCAGCATAATCCTCCTCTTCAGGATTTTCTTCAAATCCACCATAACCCTCCTCTTCATCCTCCTCTTCTCTGATTTTCCTCTTTCTTCTACCACTCTCCAACACCATTATCACAAAGAAAGGAACCAACATGAGGAAAAGCCCTAGCCATATAGCCATGATGGAAACAAGTTTCAAGTTTCAAGTTTCTAGCCTGCAAAACAAATGGAAAAATGCCAAATGGGAATAGGAAATGCAACATAGGAAAAAAAACAATTCATTTTTTAAGTTTTAAATCCAATAAAATGCAACATTCAAGAAAAATTCAAGTTTTCATTTTTAAACAATTTAACAATCTACAAATTCATCCTAGAAAATACAAAATTAGATTAGAAGGCCTACCTCTTTCTTGCAATCCTCCTGTTGCCTTGCTCCTTGCTCTCCTTCCTTGCTCTCCACAACTCTTCTTGCTCTCTCTCTCAACACTCAACAAACAATAAAAACCAAAATGAAACCCCCCCCCATTATAAACAATTCGATTTTTCACTTAAAAAAATTTGCGCGCGGCGGGAAGCGTTTTTTGTTCTGGGGAGCGTTCGGGAGCGAACGCTCCCCGATCGCTTTCGGCGTTTAAAAAACACTCCCGAAGCGTTTTTTAAACGTCGGAAGCGCTCAGGGAGCGTTCACTCCCGAGCGCTCCCGAAAAGGCAGGGAGCGTTTTAACAGGTTCGGAAACGCACACCCGAAAACGCTTCCCTCAAGAAGCGTTTTCGGGAGCGCGTTTCCGAGCATTTCCAAAACGCTCCCACACGGAGCGCGTTTCGGAAACGGGAACAAGGGGGGTTTGAAGCTTCCCCGCAACCCTGATTAGGGTTTCATTTAGAAAAAAATTTGTCATTCCACTAGGTCATGCAAAAATTTGGCCATTGATTAGGATATTTAGATCATTACTACTCCTTTCACCTCCATGGTCAATGGACATCATCATGGTCAGGTCATTCATTGTTGAAAGAGTCCCACAGTCATCATGGTCATCATTCCACTCATTCTTCCATGTTGTACCATCATTAGGACATACGGTCAAAATCATGAAAATTGGTCATTTCGCCATCAAATTCATCTTTTGAAGGAATAGTAATGGTCAAAGGTCTTCAACAATTTCAGGTTCCAAACTATCATTTCCAAGTAAGTGGTTTTGTTTTTACCATATTTGTCTCTCAGTTGTGCTTGGAAAGCTCATTTCCCTCTCCTAGGGTTTTGAGGACAATTTTCTTGGTTTCATGACTTCCATGGTTAAAATCATCAACAAGACTTGTATCTTGATGCTCGTACACCTTCCCCTATCCTTAAAATACCTTCCTAAACACTTCCGATCACTCCTATCCCTTAAAATCATCATTTTTCCAGAAGCCCTAGCCTATTGCTACAAGAGGTTTGTTGCACTTCTGGAGTGACCTTGGGAAAATCATTTTTTATCCTAGATGGAGTGTCCAAATGACTTGCTTGATGAGTCAAATGATAACTAAACAGACAGAGATTTCCAATGAGCTATCTTGAGCTCAATTTGGAGTTGAGGAAGACCTCCAAAAGTTTCTTGCAACAGCACACTGCATTTTTGCACCCTCATTCTGCACTTTTTGACCAGTTTTGGGAGAATCAATTTTTGATAGGTCAAATCAAGTCCATTTTGCAAACTAAAGGCATATTTGGAAAGTAGACAGGATAAGCTTTCCAACGAGCTATCTGGGGTCCAATTTGGACACAGGGAAGGCCTCCAAAAGTGGTTTGCAAAAAGGTGTTGCGCAAATCATTCTGTGAGGGCACAAATGCAGAGTTGAGGGCGCAAATGACCAGGACACCCCAGAAACGTGTTCAAGTCACGAAAAGTGGTTTGCAAAGCTTCATCAAGCCACTCATCGACCTCCAGCAAATATGTAAGAAGCTAATGCCATTGAATACCATCTTCATTAATTCTATGTGTTGAGTGCTGTGAAGCTAGGTTAAAATTTGGTGTTTTGAATTTATTTTAAAACCCTAGTATCCCCATTGCATTCTTGAAAATTCCCAAATTGCACTCCCTTACACCTATATACCCTTCCCACAATTGCAAATACCCATTCCTAAACCCCTGTTTTACAAAATTCCCTTTCCCTCACCCTTTTTCCCAAAACCCTAAGTCCTAGGTGCTACATTTACCTAGGCTCCCAATCCCTAAATCCCCATCCTAAATCCCATCATACTACCACTCCTTATCCCCTCCCCCATTTCATACATCCCTAGCACCATCTCCTTCATTTTCCCTTTCCCATTCCTCATTCCTAAAACCATATTCCATATCATCACACTTCCCTAGGGTTTTGACTTTAAAACATCATGGCAGAAGAAGAGAACAGATCATTCAGTGAGGAAGAAGAAAGAGAAGAGAGGAGGCCACACAAAGGAGGGAGGATCCTCAGACTTGAACCTACAAACACAAAAGAACTAATGGCCTCACCCATGGCAGTGACATGTTTCAAACATGTGGGTTGGTTGCTTTGATTTCTGTGAATTGGTCCAGAACTACAAACCCTAATCAAGTAGAAAGAGAAGGGTAAGTTGGAGTTGCTCATTGATGCATCCATGGTATCATAGCATACCATATTAGGTCTCCATGAAATAAGTCGGAAGCAATTTTGAGGAAATTTGAAGAAAATTTGGGAAAATTTGGAAAACTCTTCGAAGGCACATTTTCCAGAAATGTCATGTTTGGTCACCTTTTCGCAGAACAGATTGTGGCCAAACAAAAATGAATTTTTGGAAACTGGAGGAGGATTTTATTCCTAAGATATTAAAGTACAAAAACCTATCTCACTTTTTACACAGGTATTACAGAATTAGAGATCCATTCACATCTTCACAACCTATTTTTCTGTCTGTGCAAAATACTGTTTGAGACACCTTTTTGCAGAGAATATTGTGTCCAAACAAAAATTAATTTTGAGAAACTGGAGGAGGTTTTTGTTCACAACATGCCAAATAACAAAAACCTCTCTCAGTTTTGCAAAAACCCTCATGGTTAGTGAGATATCGTTCCATCTTGGAGGAAAATTTATCCAGAAAATTCAGAATATTTACACAGTTTGACTGTCATTTGCATAGCACCCTAAGCGCTACGCAAATGTTTGGGGCACTTTTTGAGAGAAAGAAGACCACCATTGGATTCCTAATGACCCATGCACCTCAGAAAACCATGTTTACAGCCTTGGTTTGTAGTTGTGATGGGTGAAAAGCTCAAAAAACCATCAAAAAATCACCTTTCTGCCCCCTTTTTGACCTAGGCACTGCGCAATACCAGTCTTGGGAGAATGACTTTTTGAGGGGGCAAATGACCTCCATTTTCAGAACTTGAGGCATATTCAAAAAGAGGACAGGCAGGGCTTTCCAACAAGCCATCTTGGGCCTGATTTGGACACCGAGAAGGCCTCCAAAAGTGGCCCTGAACACAGAGGGCGCAAATGCACAGTGGAGGGCGCAAATGACCAATTTACTGATTTTTTCCAACTTTCTCTGAAATTTTCACTTTGACTCAAGAAATCATGTTTCTACTCATGTAATTAATGATGGTAAATGTAATTATGTTTGAGATTAGTTACCTAGGGTAGATTCATCGGTTAAAAGTCATTAATGAGTCATAATGAATTAGTTTTAATGTATTTAGGGAGGAGTCACTTAGAGCTCCCTACACTCTAGGTATCAGTGCAAATTATTGTGGATCAGCTCCTCAACTTAGGGATTCGACCCCTAAGGTTGGGAAGGGTTGTTTGAGGCATATATCATGTCATTTTTTACTCATTTTCAAAGGTTGGAATCAGTTTGTATGTTTTCTAGTTGATCAAGGAAACTTTTGTACTCAATTTGGCCAGCTAATAAAGAGGAGTTGCAGTTATTTTATGGGATACTTGTGGTATTGATGTCTATCATTGTCTTTTCTTCAGTATCATATGTTAGAATGTATTGTATTCATGTTCACTTCATTTCTATGTTATGATCTCTTACAAGTTAGATAATCAGAATACATGTTTGCACATGCTCTGTTTTGGGTAATTGATCATAGTTTGTCCATCTTCATATGTCTTAGAAGAATACATCTCCCATGCTCTTCCTAGCTTTCTTTCAGTTTCAACACCATTCCATCACAATCATTTTCAAGTGATAAGCCTTGTGCCTATCTTGCCCCATTGGTCCCTGCAACCCTATCTCATTTGCCCTGACATAGCTTTCCTTGACCTAATTTCTTCATCTAGTGATAACCCAACCAAAAATCAAATTCAAACAACCCCCTGCAGTCAATATCTAGCCTAAGAACCCTAATTTCTCTAGCTCTCCTAGCTGTGACCCTTTTTGGAGAGAGCCCTCTCCAACTTGATAAGGCTAGCTATCAAGTCAAAAGCTTGGTCTGTGGTTACCTCTGTTGGGATTCCTTCTTCAGCCTTAGGAATCTGGCAGAGTGCTAACACATAGCATGTGAAAATACATAAATAGTCACAACAGAACACACATAACACAAACACATAAATAAAAACTTATCTTTTTAAGGAAATATTTATTATTTACTGTTTGCAGATCTTAGACGTTCGACCCAAAGATAGACCACACTGTTCATCATCTCTCAGCAGCAAGCCACCCCCAAGATGGGCCACATCTCCACAAGCATAAAGGTTTACCTAAAGCCATTTATGGCACCAAACTAATGCTAAACATGAGCAAGGCCATAGTACCAAACTCCAATAGCCTCCCACCAATAGTCTCACATCCTCCATCAATCCATATAACACAAAGTAGTGCACCTCCTTCTTTTCACTTGCATTCCATCAAGCTATGCCACTACCGTTCCATTGGTTTTCACCATGGCCAATCACGCATGCCTCAATGCCCTATGGCTTATAGGAGTTCCTACTACCCTTAGCAGTTTTTCTCCAATGCCACTCTAGCCTCACACCCAAGGTTGCTGGTAATTGTCCCACCCCAATCCCGCTCCCAAAACACGCTCTGTTCGGGAGCGCTTTGGGAGCGGTCGGGAGCGCACTTCCGAGCTTGAATAAACGCTCCTTGTTTTCTCGGGAGCTTTTCAGGGAGCGCTCGGGAGCGAACGCTCCCCGAGCGCTCCCTCCATTAAAAAAACGATTCGGGAGCGTTTTTTAAATGGGGGGAGCGGGGAGCGAACGCTCCCCGACGCAGAAAAAAAATCCTGACGACGAATTTCCAAACTTTTTTGGGAGGAAGGGGGGATTCGGTAAATAAAAGCCCTCCCCCTCCTCATTTGTTAGTTATTGTTGTTAGTTTGAGAGCAAGAGAGAGCTTGAGAGTTTGAGAGCAAGGAGAGAAGGAGAGCAAGGAGAAAGCTGCAAGAGAGCAAGAGGAGGATTGAAGGAGTCAAGACTCAAGAGTCAGGACAAAGAGGTAGGACTTCTAATCTAGTTTTTTATTTTCTATATTGCATTTTTAAGTTGTTCAAAAATGAAAACTTGAATTTTTTTTCTCAATGTTGCATTTTAGTGTGTTGAAAAGTGAAAAATTGAATTTTTTTTTTTTTCTATGTTGCATTTCCTATTCCCATTTGGCATTCCTCCATTTTTTTTGCAAGCTAGAAACTTGAAACTTGAAACTTCATGGCTATATGGCTAGGGATTTTCTTCATGTTGGTTCCTTTCTTTGTAATAATGGTGTTGGAGAGTAGAAGAAAGAGGCCCATTAGAGAAGAGGAGAATGAAGAAGTGGGTTATAGTGGATTTGATGAAAATCCTGAAGAGGAGGAGTATGTTGAGGAGGAAGGGAAGAGTGGAGAGCATGAGGCCACAGAGACCCCAACTAAACAAGACCAAAATCAAACACCATTGTGGAAATATGTTCAGAGACAAGAAGGAGGGAAAGGTGGTGGAACCACTAAATTTCTTTGCCCCCATTGCAATAAAGAATACACAGGTTCATACACCTGTGCCAGAAGGCACCTTTGTGGGAAAATGCCAGGGGATGGAGAGAAAAATCTAGGAATCAAAATTTGTGTAAGTGTACCAGCAACAGAGAGAGAGAGAAATACAAAAAGGAAGAGAAGGCTGCCCTACATAGATCTAAAAGATCTAGGGGTTTCATTGAATCTTATGCACCATCAGGTCCATCACATCATGGACAAAGAAGTCCATCAACTTCCACCCATGGCAGTGGATATGGAGGCACACCTGGACCAAACATCTCCTTAAGGCATAGAAGCATAATCCGATTTCCTTGACGAAGGGTGTAGGAATGATGTGGATTCAAAACTTTTCCGGTTTCTCTATGCATGTGGGGTGCCATTCAATGTTCTTCGCTCACCTTATTGGCATGAAATGGTTTCTGCCATTAATGATGCCCCCAAAGGATACAGGAGCCCTAGGTATGACAAGGCCAGAACTGTGGGACTTGATCATGAAAAAGCTAAAATAAGTAATTCTTTGGCTAGAATGACAAATTCTTGGAATGAGCATGGGGTGTCCATTGTATCTGGTGGATGGACCAATGTAAAAGGAAAGCCATTGATAAGTGTTTTGGCTATGTCTGTTAGTGGTGCAATATTCCTTTCAGCATATGATTATTCAGACAAATTCAAGACCGGCATTAACATTGCAGAACCATTACTTGAAACAATTGAACGTATTCGGCAATATAATGTCATCCAAGTCATCACTGATAATGCTCCTAACTGTAAGGCAGCGGGAGAAATTATTGAGGATAACTACCCCAATATATTTTGGTCTGGGTGTTTGGTTCACACAATGAACCTTTTGATGCATGATATCATTAAAAACAAACAACCTCAATTCAGATGGCTTGGTGATTTGTACAAGAGAGGTAAAAAAATGATAAAATTTATTACAAATCATAGCAATACCCATGGGCATTTCCATACTCACTCAAAATTGGAGTTGTTGAAGATAGCAAAGACTAAATTTGCTAGCTATTACCTCACCTTCAAACGCCTTTTGAAGGTAAGAGAGTCATTGGCAGCCATGGTTTGAAGTCCACACTGGCAGGTATTAAAGGACAGGGCAACAACAATAGTTGACAAGCAAGGTTTTGAACATGTGGAGGAGACCGCCCTTGATCCTTTGTTTTGGGCACATGTGAGGGAAATTTTGAATTTCACCAAGCCCATTTATCACATGATTCGTTTTTCAGATACAGATAAACCAGTGATTGGGGAGGTGTATGAGCAGATGGATAGCATGTTGGGGCAAATAAAAGATGTTGTTAAGGAAAATGATCACAACTTGCGTGGAATGATTTACAACTATGTATGTGCACAATGGAATAAACTTAGTGTTCCACTACATGCCTTGGCATATATCCTTATGCCAAAATACTACTCTCCATCTTGGTTGGGCCAACCTGCACCTGGAGGTGGGGTTAGGATCAAACCTCACACAGATCCAGAGGTACAAGAGGGATACATGAATGCATTAGAAAAGTTGGTCCCCGACAGGGAGGAGTGTGCTAGATTGTGCCTTGAATTAGGCAGATACTTCAGTTGCACTGGTAACTTTGCTTCTTTCCATGCAATGGAAGACAGAGACAGATTTGATGCTCTCACATGGTGGGAAGCATATGGCAGCATGGGACTTTCGCCAAAGTTGGCAAAAAAAGTTCTCTCACAACTACAAGTTGTAAATACTTCTTCTGCAGAGAGGTGTTGGAGCACCTACAGCTTCATACATAATGTGAGAAGACACAGGCTGAATGAAAACCGAGTTGAAAGCTTGGTTTATGTGCATTACAACTTGAGGTTGTTGAGTCATTACTATGATCGGGCATATGAGGATCAATCATATAAAGTTTGGGACAACAACTCAAAAGATGATAATTTGGAGGATGGCACTGTACATATGGAAGAATTGGAAGCAGAACTTTTGAGGGATGATGATGAAGCAACAGCAACCATGCCACCGCCACACACAGGGCTAGTCCCACCATCCAGTAGCAGTGCAGGTGCCAGTGCCAATGCTCAATATCCAACTATTGTTCCTTTGCAGATTCAGCCTCCACCTACATCCTCATGTTGCCCTCCGCCTTCTAGTTATGGTCGTGGTACTCTTGAGAGTACTAGAAGACCACTATTGCCTCGTAGTTCTCACAAATTATTTTCTCGTGGGCGTGGCAAGGGGCCAACCAATAGATAAAATAGATTTGTTGTTTACTAGTCTTTTATATTTTCCAGTAGTTTTTAACTTTTATAACTGTTGAATAGCTGAAACTTGACTCTTTCATATTTATTATGATAATTTTTGTAAACAATATATGACAATTTAAGTTTGAAGTTTGAATTTGAAAGGTGAAACTTTGAAGTTGGCATTTATAATTTTATAAGTCATTATGAATTATGAATATGATGCTTCATGAAAGTTCATTTTATAACATTTTATTTCATGTTAAATATTCTTTGTTGTAATGGTTATTGGTTACACTTAGCTTACAAGTACAACTATGGTGATCAATGAATCAATGATGATAAATGATATATATCAATGATGATAAATGTTATATATTGAAATTTGAAATGAATGAATCAATGATGATAAATGTTATATATCAATGATGATAAATGTTATATATTGAATTTTGAAATCTTGAAACCTTAAGATTGATGATTCGTGAGACTCAAGAGTCAAAATGTTCTATGTTTCCAACTTGTGGGCGTGGTTGATGAAGATTATAACTTCTAGATGATTGATGTTATATAGTTCAATCTATGTTTTTATGTTTTTTATGTCTAATTCATCATTCTACATGCTTTTGTTGACATATATGCATCAAAATATAAAAAAATATAAAAAATATATATATTTAAAAAAAATGCTCCCCGAAATGCTCCAGACCGAGAACTTTTGAAAATCCCCACTTGCGCTCCTGCTCCCAAGTAACCATGCTCACACCAAAAGAAACATGTCCTATTTTTCCCAAATCGACCTAGGATTTTTACTAGGAACCAATCATGTCACCCCCTTCTCCTCCTCCAGGGATTCCAATCACCTTTTTCCTGTACGAATGATAGGATGAATGATCAAATATCTAACACACCTCACTTTTATGTGCATATGCCTCCTTTGACAAATGGCACTCTCTAAATTCATTTGATGAACCTTTGATAAATCATGTACATTGTTTGGCTTGAGCTTATTCCTTAGCCCCCCTTTCACACTTGTGGAGTCTTGACCCCCCATACTCTCGTTTGACTTGGTCTACAACAATAGCGTATTGTATTCATATGCATGCAATTTCATATTTACAAAACTAGGCTCTCTAGCCTCAAAGCATATAAAGATTGGCACACTAACCTAAAACAAGTATGTACATGGGTTGCCCTGTTGACATTTTGTGTATTTCGGGTAGCATCGAGTGTGCTCTAGCCCCGAAACTTTGTGGAGGGGCTAAGAAACACATCCACTCCAAAACCCAGGAAGCGTTTGGAGAAATTTCAACTGGTGTTCAAGTTATTCAAATAATTAATTATTTTAATGTATTTCCTAAGTCTAAACTTAGGAAAATTAAATTATTAAAGTGAATTAATTAACACATGTGCTGAAATGTTCTAAGTGTCGCAGATCAAGCAGTCTTTTAATCTTAGTCGTTGATGAGTGATTCAATCTTGGTCGTTGATGTGTTCAACGAAAAAGTATAAGAGAAAGGCTTGAGGGTCAGTTCGAGACACACACAGATGCAGATCTAAGAGACTGATTTGGAATTCTAGGGCAGGGTTTGTGTAAATTTTTGTAGATGTTCTATGTTTGATGCAACTTTACTTTTTTATCCCAATATCAATCAGCAATCAAATAAACAAGAAAGTAAAATGCTGATAGAACATACCAGTAGATCGACAGAAGACGAGCCAAAATATGTGTGTTGGTGCATTACAACAGTCAACAGGGTGCTTCAACCAGCAAAGTCTCAATACAGTCAGCCAACCAGAAGTGTCACACAACCCTCTAGGACAGCCAAATCAGTCAACCCCAAAAGTCAACGAAAGTCAACGTTGGCATTCAACGGTCAACGCAAACAGCAGCAACAGCAAAGTCAACGTCCAGCCTCGGGATTTGTGCCAAAAAATGCAGATTAAAGAGATCGAAGTTTTGGGAGAGTTTCGGGTCAATTTGACCAAGTGTTGACCAAAGTCAACACTGGTCAGTTTCTGCGCTAGAAACCATAGACAGTCTAAAACCCTAGCTGCTGTTTTTTTTCCACGTGTGAGTGAAGAAGAGACTCCAATAGATGCTCGAACCAATCAGATGAGGAGAGAGGATGTGATGTGATGGATGAGTGAAAATGTCCTCCAACGTTGCCCAATTTATATCCATCAATGAGGGTGCGTGACACAACTACTGGGGCTTCAAGCCTACGTTTCATTTCAGGCCGACCTGCACATATTTTGAATAAATTCAAAATAAATGTTCTACTCATCAGATCAAGACGATCTTTAAATCGATCTTGCACCTCTCCAAAAGAGGAATCCAAGAAAAATATTGGAATCTTCATCTGAGCATCACAACATGGAGTTTGGACCTAGTTGTCCAAAATTAACACTCTCTCTCAACTAGGGAAAACTCCATCCACCTGTGCAATCCAAACATCGTGCGTCATCCCACCGTAACTTGCTTTGCTGGCTACTTTATTTCAAAACAAAGGTGGGTCAGTCCCATCGATTATTGACTTATTTTATAATGAAAAGAATCGCATGGAATCGTTTGATAACACTTATTTTTCGACGATATCCAACGAATGAGAAAATTGGTTGAATCCTGTGAAACTATCTGATCAGAGCTCCTTGAGAGCTTCTTTTCATGGAGCAAATACACTCCAATTTTTTTATTATTGATTAGGAACCTGAAGTATCGATCCGAGATTATGATAGAATCCTTTATTCTATTATAAAGAAGCTGACAAATTTAGCCCAAAGGTCTGAAACCTCTATAGGACTCAGAGAGTCTCATACCAACCCAAAATTGGTTTATCTGACCCGAACTCAGTAGGAGGTTCGAAATCTCACTAGACTTGATCCCAGATCAAGTGGTTGGACATGTGCCATCCAAGATAGAGAGTACGGCAATCTCTTATGCGTCCATCAGTATTTGCTACTAGTCTCTAGATTTTCCCACCTCATTGGCCAAATGAGAGGTACTTCCCATGAGCCCTGGACTCAATGGGTAGGATGCATACGGGGCACAGATCATGAGAGGTGAACCAACTCAAACATCATAATGGTTGGGCAGAAACACCACAAGGTTCAGCAAGCCTAGCCCCATGTGTGCTTATAGCTCCGAGAAGCTATCCCCAAAGCCCCCCAGAGCTCCTAGAGCTCATCGTCCAACAGGACCCTCAAAATAGGGTCGTTCCACGATACCAAGATTCTCACGGAAGGTAAGGAACTTGACCTTCCCCAAGGACTGTGAGAATATCCGCGACCTGCTCATCAGTTCCTATATGATCGAGCCTTACGGCGCCTCGCTGTACCATATCCTGGATAAAGTGGTACCTGATATCAATATGCTTGGATCGATCGTGGAATACGGGATTCTCGGACGACCGAATCCCACTCTGGTTATCGCAGAGTATCACGATGGTATCTAGCATATGCTCGAACAGCTCACTAAATAGCTTTCGCAACCAAACTGCTTCAAAACAGGCCATACTTGCAACAATGTATTTAGCCTCCACGGTGCTCAAAGCCACCGACTTCTGCTTCCTTCTCATCCATGATATCTAAGCAGAACCAAGTGTAAAGCAGTATTCTGATGTGCTCTTACGATCCACCACACTGCTAGCCCAATTGGCATCAAAATATACATGGAGTGTCACGCTCCCGGCAGTGTATCTCAGCCCATGGTTTATCGTGCCTCGAAGATATCTCAACAGATTCTTGGCATCAACCCAGTGAAAGTGATGAGGCTCAACCATATGTTGATTCAAAGTGTTCACTGTAAAACATACGTCCGGACAGGTGTTCACTAAGAACATCAGGGCCCCTACGAGTTGATGATACTCTGTAGGATTTGCTAGCACGGGCCCAGCAGCGCTGCCACTCAACTTCTTAAAGCAGCGATATCAAGATCTTCATTGTTCAAATATAAACCACAGTCCGCAGAGAGGATCCAAGTCGTTGAAGAATGTCTGAGCCTTATCCTGAGATGCTCTATGTCTAGATCCGACTTTTGGTGTTGTAGCTATCTCCCCTCCGCAGAATCACAGATATTTCTTACACCTTTTATCACTTCCAAACTTTGTGATCAATACGAGCTAACTGTTCCAATCTCCTGTAGGTGACCAAGCTGACTATGGTGAGCTCTTGTGGCTTATCCAAATCCACAGTAAATGATATTATCACAGGTCCGAGGGTTAGATAGCCCTGTAATTGCTTGTTCGAGGTCTGTTGCAGCACTTATTACAAGTCCGAAGGCTTGGTAGCTTGGTCCGAAGTTTTAAGGTTCTTGAGCTGAGCTTATGTGATCAATCCGGGTTTGTTATTCAACTGTTCTGAACATAACAAGAGATCTGAGCCCTTAATTGTTGCTTCAAGACCCCACAAACAAATCTGTGGTTTTATATACAGACTTTTTATCCCAACAAACAAGTCTTCAATTGATCTTCTGCCTTCTTCAGTTCACGAGTTGTGAAATTGATCTCTTCGATGTATTATCCTTCAACGAATTGATGATTTGAATGAACAAACAACTCCTATATTAATACGAGTTTTTTTTGGTTTGAAATGAAAGGACGTGTCTTATAGAGGGAGACCGACTAGTGTAGAGAATCATAGGTCGGCTAGGATAAACAATAGAATATACGACCTTAAAAAATCAATTTCTCACAAACCGCTGGAGTTTTGGGGCAAGTAAAGGCTCATTAGAACAGGAAAAATATACTCTACAAGATGGTATAGGACCCATGTTGATAGGATGCCTCCAAGGTGATAAAAACAATTTTTCTTTGTGACTCTCTTTAATTTTTGAGTGCAGGAGGTGTAAAGGACAGCATGCCTTTTCCACTGCTTGGCTTCTCCTTTGTTTGGCTTATCAATCATAGGATCATAGTGTCATCATGTAGGACATCTATGTCATCATGATAGTACCCAACAAAGTCATCAAGGTATAGCATCTTGTATTCAATAATAATGCAATAATATGTCATAGTGCAACATCATTAGGAGAACTTCAAATGATATCTTCCATGTTATCATCTAGTCTTTCAACCTTCATCAAGTGTGTTCATTCATTCAACCTGTTGCCATCAATGACAACTTGGATTAACAATCTCCCCCTTTGTCATTGGATGGCAATATTTTTCTTCTCTCCCCCTTTGACATCAATGGCAATGGGGTGCCAATGTGCTCCCACTGTCATGTTGCTCCCCCTAACATACTGTACCCTTGACACGCTGCTTGATTTAATGTGATGCAAGAGCAATGACCACTGTATTTTGGCAAAGATACTCAAATGCTTCTCGTGGAAGGGGGTTTGTAAAGATATCCACAATTTGCTCTTTTGTATTGACGTATTCCAACCTGATATTGTGTGCAGCAACTTGTTCACGGAGAAAGTGGTATTTGATTGGAATATGTTTGGTCCTTGAGTGCATCATCGGATTCTTTGAAACACTGATGGCGCTAGTATTGTCACAAAAAATAGTAATTGGTTGCTTAGTTTCTATGTTGACATCCTTCAAGGCTTCCTTCATCCATAGAATTTGTGTACAACAATCAACAACAACTATATATTCGGCTTCAGCTGTAGAAGGGGATATAGATGATTGCTTTTTGCTGAGCCAAGATACAAGACAATCTCCCATAAAGAATGCATTTCCACTGGTATTTTTTCAATCATCCACGCTTCTGGACCAATCAGCATCAGAGTACGTTGTCACAATAAAAGTTGAACTCTTAGGATACCAAAGACCGAAATTAGTCGTTCCCTTCAGATATCTGAGAATTCTCTTCATAGCTGCTAAATGGGATTGTTTAGGACTTGACTGAAATCTTGCTACCATTCCTACTGCTTGCATAATATTTGGTCTTGTAGCAGTTAAGTACAGGAGAGCTCCAATTATTGACCTATAAAGAGGTGCATCTATGAGAGGGGTATCATCATCTTTGCTTAATTTACACTCTGTGGTCATCGGTGTGCTCATAGGTGCACAATCTTCCATCCCATATCTTTTGAGCATGTCTTTAAGATATTTTTCTTGAGATATAAACATGCCTGCAGAGGTTTGAGATATTTGTAGCCCAAGAAAGTAAGACAACTCAACAATCATTGACATCTCGAATTTTTTGGACATATTTAGAGCATATTCATGGCTCATTTCTTCATCATTGCTAGCAAAGATTAGATCATTAACGTAAACAAGGGTGATCAGAAATTTTTCCTTGTCCATATTCATGTAGAGATTGCTACCTGCCACTCCCTTTTTGAAACCTTCTTGTTGCAGATAGTGATCCAACTTTGCATACCATGCTCTAGGGGCTTGTTTTAATCCATACAAGGCCTTTTTTAGTTTGCATACAAAGTCTTTTCCTTCAGCAAGATCAAATCCTTCTGGTTGCTCCATGTAAACTTTTTCTTTGAGATCTCCATTTAGGAATGTTGATTTTACATCCATTTGATAAACCTTGAATCCTTTTGAGCAAGTAAATGCTAAAAACATTCTTATGGCTTACAATTGAGCTACTGGTGCAAAGGTTTCTTCGAAGTCAATTCCTTCAATTTGCAAGTATCCTTTGCAGACAAGTCTGGCTTTATTTCTAATGATTTGTCCATCTTCATTCATCTTGTTTTTGAATACCCATTTTGTTCCAATTATATTTTTATCTTTTGGGCGAGGTACCAGGTCCCAAGTGTCATTTTTATCAATTTGAGACATTTCTTCTTCCATGGCCTTTATCCAATAAGGATCTTTGCTTGCTTGAGAAAAATTTTCAGGTTCTATTAAAGATAATAGAGCCACATCATCTTTTCTTGGGGTGTTTATCACCCTTCTTCAAGTTTGAATTCCTTCATCTATATTTCCAATGACCTGTTCTTCCGGATGATGTCTTTGAATAAACTTGATCTTAGAGGGAGTTTGTGAAGGTTCACTTTGAGGTTCTCCATTCTCCTCTTCTTTTTTAGGTTCTTCTTTTTCACTTTGTTCAAAGAAAGGTTCAACTTCATGATCTTCAATTCTCTTTTCTGGAAGGCCTTCATCAATCTTCACATCAATGCTTTCCACTATTCTTCGTAGACGAGTGTTGTATGTAATATCCCGGATGGGATATTTTTACTAAAAATGCAGATAAATAAATAAATTCCACAAAAAGCCGCAAAATCAACATTCATTCAACAGAAGATTGCCATGTAAAATTAAACACATAAATACTGAAATCGAATACCACATAGAACAAGAGAAATCTCATCTTTTATTATAAATAATAAGAGGGGTTTACATATAGATATGACCCAGAAAATGCTGAGATGGAAAACTGGCCAACAATACAATCTGTTGCATTGCTATACGGCGCTGGCTTCCCAAAACTGAACTGCTACACTCTCCCTCTGGCAGCAGCTACCACTGAATCCACTGAAGATGATGAAGCCCTATTTGAAGATTTGAATGATCCTCACACCAATCTCTGAAGCTTTGTGAAACTTCTAAGTGAAGTCTCCTCAAGAGTATTGGGTTTCCGTCCAACACTCACAAATCACCCGAGGGTTTCCGTCCTAGGGCTACGGCTAAAGTAGAGAACCACGTCCTCAAACCTCTTATACACAAGCAAATGATCTACTCCAAAGATATCTCCCAATGGCCTCCTCCTTTTCTTTTATAGATCCCTTGGAGCCTTCTAGAGCATTATTTTATTATTATTTTATTCATGGAGCACTTTTCCCTTTTATTGAAATATTATAAAATATTCCTTTTTAATGCAGAAAAGGGTAAATCGGCTACCACGCCTCCTCCGGTCACTGAAATCTGTGTCTAATTGTCCCACCATGTAGGTATTCTCGTCCCGATTCCAATGAGCTATTACACTAAGGTGTTCCATCATGTATTCCTCCCGGAATGCCACCTTGAGCATAATCAGCTGAGTTAAGCCCATAAATAACTCAAATTTCTGAAAGTTATCGAAATGCATCGGAACGAAAGCCAAACTGCTCGGATGATGGAGTATATCAAGTGAATGCCTCCGAACACCATGAAAACTCCTCAAAACTCCTCCGAAAAAGCCCCCTGAGCCCACTGATCACACCAATCTATACCTGTGACCTATCTGCTCCTAACTCTGGAAGACCAATCTGGCCCTGTCGTAGGTGTAACCAAAAATGGGAATATTACAGACCTTCCGCCCCAAGATTGCTTGCCCTCAAGCAATCGATATATGTGGGCCACTCTGTTGGCCCGCCGCATCTTAGGCCCAATGCCTAGATCCCATACCAACCTCTAGGTGCTATGCACCTGTATCAAACCTCTTGGAACAGACCCCTCAATGCCGGGATCCCAAACTGATCTCTCTCTGTCCCAGTCAACAAACAATCCTCCTGGATCCCATCGCCACCCTAGCCAATCATTGCCCAAGTCCCATGGCTCTGGCTGCGCACTGCCTCTGGCTATAGCTGATGCCCCATGAAGTGAAGCCGGCCAACAAGCATCAATGCTCCCTGGCTCTTGTTGTGTTGTACCTCTAACTGTATAAGCTGCCCCACCAACTGCATACCAACTCATCACCTCTCTCCAATCCAAGTCCTGACTCAATCCCACGCTGATCCTGCTCTCCTGAAAGTGGAATGGAGTGCTGACGAAATGATGACCTGGGCCCAACTGCCAGCTGGAATCTGTAATATCCGCTATGTCTAAGGGCCCCTGCTCTGCTGTGCTCCCTATGAAGAATACCGTACCATCAAGAGGGTACCAACTCATGCTCTCCTGCCAATCTATCCTGGAAGAAGAATCCACTGTAGTGCCAACTGTATACGGAATATGCCCAGAGAACTGTCGCCAACTCATAATCAACTCACGTTGCTCTGTCCCGTCTGCCAACAAAATCTGCTTGTAGAAGAAGGCCCCTCTCTCTGTAATGGGCCAAAGTGGGCAAGATATGCTGCAAGCCCCATCGATGTACTCCTGGAGAGAGCTACTCACTGGGAGTACTGCAGCTCTACTGACTGCATGTACATCTATCTGTACCTCATCAATGTGTCGACCCATCAATGGATGCTCTACCGTCTCCACTAGCTTATCCCCCTCCTGATTGGGACTGTAATGCTCCTGCTGTCTACCAGCCCCCTGCAAAACTATCTCATCAACCTCCAACATCTCCAGAGGATATGGATCTGTAGTTGCTGTCACTGTACTCGGTGTCTGTGCATCTCACTGCTCCACCTCAAAGTCTGACCCCAATGTTAGCAGCATATCCATCATAGGCTCATTGTGGGCGCCCATTTGGCTCTCACCCAAAGAAATGTCATGCTTGATGTCCATAGTATCCTCCTCTGCTGACTCAGGCTCCATCATATGCTGCTCTGGCTGAATCATCACAAGTGACTCATGTGATGTCTCTCGAAATCAGGCCATTGCTCACCACACACATGAACACGCTCCAATCTGTTGTCATCCTCTCTTGCCTTGATGCAATTCACTAGCTCCCCTAGAAGCATCCTCATGAGTCCATGGACTCATCGAAGAAGAGTCCTGTCACGATATACAAAAGGAACGTCTACTGTCACTGCCTCCGCCACATCCATCTCTTGCATCTAACTCAAGCATGGGTGATGGGTCCCCAAGGTTCTTCGCGGATGAAGCAAAGGTCCCTTTCAGACTAGCTCATTTACTGTTTGCCCGGGTCTGCTTAAGACAAATCCTCCACCAGTCTGTTGAATCAACCCAGCCCAATATTAACTCCAGCCAACCCTTGGAGGCTAGCTTATAGCGAGGAGGTGAGACCAAGCTACTCTCTCCTCCAAATGCTCAACTCCCCTTCTCGCAACTCCTGAAGCCCATAGTAGTGTGGTCT
>JAXQQM020087456.1:0-31485 GCA_034641835.2 Pinus albicaulis
ATAATTTCAAGACTTGTGCACACAAGATGACATATAAGCTGATGAACATCTCTAGGAAACAAGGGTTTCCTGTAAAAATCTGGGAAGTGCAGGAGGCACGGGAAATCAGACTTGAATTGGGGCTCCAACAGAGTATAATGTCTATAAATTTCTCTCTCCCTTAGGCCATGCACATGAGGGGCTTTTATACTCCCTCAAAGTAGTTTCAATCAGTTGGAAACAGTTGGCCACGGGCTGGGGTGGTTGAATTACTGGAATAACCATCAACCTAGCCTCAAAAGTAGGGATTTTTATATATTTTTTAATGATTTCAATGGCATACGAAGAAACATATCTCTGGACTCGTGTATACACATGGGAAAGTCTAGGCATACCCACGTATGGGATTTTAAACACTTTTTTTTATGAACTTTATTGAAATCTGTGGGAATGGGTGCCCAAGGCCAAAGAGACAATCATGAATCACATGAGGGTGAAAAATGATGCTATAACAACCTTTGTTTTGAATTCTTTGAGGCACAGGTGGAACTTATGGTAGCTGGGAGGAATCAATTCGCGTCAAGTGTGGCAGTGGAGGCCTTTCTATCTGTTAAACACTTATGATGTTCCTTTAATTGTGTTTTAATCCTGGGAATTAGGCTTTTGATAACCATTCTTAGCCATAATTCACAAATTTGTCTTCAATCTTCTATTATGCTGCATTCTGTCTTCAACACTGGTACTCTTTAAATCACAATTTAATTAACGCAGTGTCTTGTCAATGTGCAAGGCCACGCTGGGCTCATATGGAATCACTGCCTCTTGAAGCAATGACGAGACATGGAACAGAGCCCGTGAATGGTTCCCTTTGATAAATCGAAGGCATAGGAATCATCATCCCAGGCCTTCGGCCTTTATTTAATGGAAAAGCCATCAAACACCTGCAAAACACAGAAAATATTATAAAATCTTGCGTAACTGGGGAAAAACTGCTTCATAAGGTGTGGGAGGAGTGTAGCCATTGGATGGAAGCATCCAACGGTGGGGTCTGGGTAGAAGAGGTTAAAAAGGAGAGCGGAGGGAAATGGTTTTCAGGATAAATATGAGCCGTCGGATGCGATTAGACCCACAAAGATCAACGGTGGATATTAAATTTGGAGATCGGCGATCGGGGTGAACAAACAAAGGCAACAATTTAAAAATGCGATGCGATTGAGCGTTGGCCATTGATCTAAGAATCAAATCAATGGTGGGGAATGAATCGGCGGGTTTTGAAGCGGAGTTAAGACTTGTGATCGGAGGGAATGAGGACTGTTGGATCACGAAAGGCGGAGAGGAGATCTACGGTGGAAAATCAATTGGGGATCGGCAATCGGGGCTTGCAAACGAATTGCACCGAATGAAACTTGCGATGCGATTGAAAACTCTGGTGCGATGTAGCATGGGCCGTTGATCTAAGGATGAGATCAATGGCTGGGATTGTTCAACTTACGCACCGGCAAAAAAACCCTTATGATATATAAAAAACCCAAAATTTAAGTAAAACAAAGGTTTTATACTTCGGGGGCGGGGTATATATATATATGGAATGGTCTGGCGCCCAACTGCGGGACCTTCGGATGTATGAAATGAAAAAATACCCAGGGCTATATATATGGGGGCCAATCGCAATCGAAACCATTGGGCCTGGTCTTTCAATCAACCCATTGAAATTTTCCGATGTGATAAGAGCTTTAGCCTTTGCACTTGGTTTTACAAAGAAAACAAAGGACCAATGTCTATGGATATGGGACTTAATCGCATCGAAAGTTTTGATGCGGCCTTTTCAATCAACCCATTGTGGATTTCTTTGATGCGATTGCGCGATCGGGTCTTTTTAATCTAACCATTTTATATTTATCATGTGACTTTGGCTCATTAGATCGAAACTTTGGGAAAAAGGGTTTTTTGATTTTACAAAGAAAAACATGGATCAGAAATGGATTTTTCAATGGTTTTAGCGCCCGATGTGGGACCATGGATTATATAAAACAAAGATAATATCGTGGGTTTTCAATACAAAGGCTAATCACATCGGAGTTTTTGTAATGGCACAAAGACATGCACACTTGGATGTTTGCGATGCGATAAGCGCCGGAAAGGGTTAGCGCTTGGTTCCAACCTCAAAGCGTATGGTGGGGAAGTGGTTAGGATTTAGCCCCAGGGGGCTTAAGTCAAAAAAATTGATTTTTATGAAAATTTCAGAGTTTTCAATGGATTTGGGGGTTTCGGTATAGTTTAAAAATGAGTTTTAAACTATGTAAAGAGGATTTTCACGAATGGGAGAAGAGGGATCATAAAAATAGAGGAGTTTATGGAGAAAAAGAGGAGAAAAATGAGGGTTAGTTTTGGAAGAGGGGGAGGGGAAAAATGATGGTTTTGCAGCAGTCTTTCTCTTGGAATTTAGCTAAATTTCTGAGTATAAAATGGTAACAGCAAATGAAGATTTTGGACAGAGGCATTAGGCCTTCAAGAGTCTTCAAGAGCCAACACTTTTTAGTAATAAATTTTTTTCCTTGAAGGCTCAAAAAGTCTTAGCCACCTTTTTCTATAAATTTTTTTATAGGTGGCTAACACATAGGAGGGAGGCTTGATTTTTTGGAATTCCCCCTGTAATTCCTTCTTCTGTTTATACTGATGTCTAGTAGTGTCATCTTCCTTAGATTCATTAGAGAACTTTCCTTTCTTCCTCTTTCCAAAACCTTCACCTTCTTGGCTGTTCCGCGAAGTCAGTTCTCTTATGAGCTTTTCTTGCTCCTCACTGGCTAATGATAGCCTGCCATTCTGACTTCTTAGCTCAGCCATCTCCCATTGCAACCTGTGCAACATAGCCATCAAAGGAGCATTGGGATCTAGCGTGTTATCTTCATCACGCAAATCAACATAAATTTCATCTCCTTCAGCCATTGACTTTTTAGTTCCAGTACCACTATACAGTAAACAAAACACACCAATAATAGAATTTTTTTCAAAAAGAAAAAAAACAATTTATACAGTAAGCACACAACAACAGCCCTGTTTTTCAAACATGAGCTCTGATACCATTTTTAACGAACCTCATTCCTCATTCAATTTTGTTTTTCCTTTAGTACTGCATTAATCTTCATCGTTAGCAATAATGCATACATTTAAAAAGTTCACCCTTCAGGTTGGCTATATAAAGAACAATTCAATTTATTCCAGGAAACAATTTACATTTGCATACCTTATGGAAATACTTCCCCAAGAGAGTTAACTTGTAGAGTTGTCACCTTTCTTTTAACTCTCATATTTTAAATTTGTCCTATATTTCCCTTAAGACAATTAAAATATTGTTTTTCTATTAACCTATGATTACCTTGGTACCAGAATTCGATCCTTGGTATTACTATAGAGTTTCCATGGTTAATATGAATATATCTCTTATGGATTTATAACTTCTATCATCACTATTATAAAATCGTGACTATGGTAACGTTCTACACTTTCATATGGGAATTTTGAATCATATAAGTCAACTTTTTAAAATCGACTTCCTCCTAACTCATTTTCCGACTTCACTATTAATTACTCTATAGTTTGGACACTCCTTCTCTTACAATACCATATGTATCTGGACGTGTGCCTTCATTATCATATAATTCTCTTATGGAGTGGATCTTCAAATGTTGGAATAGCATCGAGTTTCAAATTTGAATGTTGTTTTCATTAATTACCTTATGGTATCCCATCGGAATATATATACGATATGCATATTTCGTGTTCAACTGCTTGAGTGATGTCCTTCGCCTAACATATATTAATTTTTATTGTTGTTTGATTTTCCATACAAGTACGTTGAGTTAAACCCAGTCATCATTCCGACTTCTCGAGCCACTAAACTTGATGAACTTGATGGGTTGCACATTACAGATCTGAGTTCGCCTTCAATTCCTATCCAACAGAGTATGCTTGACTTTTAATGTGAGTCGGTTCACATCGTATCACAGAGATTGCCTTCGATCCTTGTGAGGACCGACAGATGTTCAACACTTGGAGGGCTAGATTTACTTAGGGTTATGACTTTATATTTCTATATGTATCACTCTTCAAACCCTCGTTCATTTCTTTGTTCATTTTTTTTTTTATGAGACCATTCTCTGTGGGTTTCACTCTGTGAAAAGAGTTAGCCATTGTATGGACTCTCATGGCGAACCAAGGCGTCAACGCATCCTTCATTCTATGTAGAGGTATGAAGAAGCTCTCTCTCCAAACTCTGTTGAATACGTCCCACAAGTCGCATTTATTTATTGATTGTTCAAATTCACTTTCGTTATGGGATTGATAAATTTCCTGAAGAGTCTTTTGTATTTTATAGAGATATTTCCTTTCGCTCTCGTAATAGAATGGGTCATGGTCCTAGTTTAGAGAGGGCTTGTTTTCTTTGCAATCCTCTCATGATTATTATTAGTATCATGCCGAATTGGTTTTTGTTTATTCCTCTTCGGATCTAAATGGCTTGTTGTACAAACCAATTCGACTATTAATTTTCTTTCAGTGTTAATTTTTTCGGATGTGTTTTATAATGTATTTTTTTCTATAATTTAACTGATTCGAGGCAATGAATATCATCCTCAGGATTCAACGTTTGTCTCCCATACGCTCGTGAGGAAATTGAGGCGAAAGTCCTCATACTCGTCGGAAGTTGTTCGTGAGCTTTTCGTCCAACTCGTCATGGTATGGGTACGCTTTGCAATGTAATACTATAGAGACCTTACACATAACCTACTGAGATTTTATTTCTATCGATACATATGCCATTAAATCTCCATTCAATATTTCTAGGTCGGCATTTCTCAGGACATTTATCGTTTTATCTCAGGTATCTCAATCTTCCTATGTCATTTCTTAATCATTCACTTGTCTCTTGTTTTGTTTTTATACGTTTCATTTGGAGACTAATTCGTTTTCTGTGGCTGATATATACGTTACAGGTAAGCCTTTGACATTGACTTCCTTTCTATGGTTCGTCGAGCACACTTTTCATTTTTCATTGGAGAATTTGTAACCCATCCCTCTCTTCTACAGGTCAGTACTTCCCCAGTGACTTCATGCAAATCTCACCTCGTTGCCTCAGAAAAAATTTATTTAAAATTTATTTTATATAGTTCAATGTATAATACCAGTGAAGATGATGGAAATCAACCCATTTATCTCTGTATTCTTTGATGTTAGAACATAGAGGGTTTTATATCCCTCGACTTGGATTTCGGTGGTTCCTAAAAATTCAATAGAATTTTTTTTGTCAGTGTATTGTTCTCAGGGTATGAACTGACAACTTTTATCAGCACCCCTATGCTCATTTTAGTTATTCTCTAGATGCATAATTATTTCTGTGGCTTGTAATTGTTTCCCTATCTGAATTATTTTTAAAACAATTCTATCGACAGTGTACGAATTTTATATGTACTGTCAAACCTCAAATCTGTTGTTTCCTCGTTGGTAATTCTAGATATTTTAAACATATTAGTAATATGCCATTTTACTATATGATATCCAAGGGGATATAATTCTATGGACTGTGTCCAGTTATATTAATATATGGTTATCATTTCAAGAATGAATTAAAATTTGGTACATCTATAAATAAAATTGAAATTTTCACATATACTTAATATCAAAGTTTTTCCTATTATTATTCCAGAATAGGCCATAATAGGGCATTTGTCAGCTATTTCACTTCCAGTCTTCTGCCCACAGTGCAGATATAAATTATACCTATTAACATTTAATTCTAATGTGCATACTTTAGTTTAATATACATAAATGCAAACATTTTAAAGGAAATCTACTGATTTAACATTATACAATCTGCCTACATGGCATGTTCATATCAACTATAAAATTTATTTACATTATTCTTGCTATTTAAGTAATTCTAATGTACTGTAGTCCTCTATACTTTCACCTGTACAGTTGTTATTTCCATAGCACATAACCTTATTAGATTATATCATTGCCTAAATGAAACATCTTTGAAGTATGTTTAGTTTCAATTATATCTGTTACCTATAAAGGTGCCCTTCTCTCTTTTCATATATGTAATGGTTATTTTATTAGCTCAGAAGAAGATTAAAGTTAAACAACTAAATCATCTTTGGGTAAAATGTATCCTCAGATTTAAACCAATATTGGTGTAGAAACTCTGATGGATTCTCCCCGCATATCTTATTCCTACAAATATAGAGAGTTGAGAGGATTAATTTCTTCTAACTAGTTTTTTCAAATGTAAGGAATAACAACTTTAGAAGTTTAATCTAAACTAACATCTACAGCCACTAACCATATTGCACAATATGGAGTATTTTAACCATTCATAGAAAATTTATGGACATACCACTTCTGCAAATGACCAACCTCCCAACCTTAGAGTTCTTCTGTCTCTAGAACTCACCCCTGAGCTGAGATCATCTCCTAGAATAGACCAACCCCAATCTATTTTGGAGTAGCTTATTTAAGCTTATGCTCCCCAAAACCTGTTTCTAATTCTGTGTCCAGAATTATAGGATGATTTTATTCTTGTTTGCCTAGGCTTCCCTTTTTAGGGACTTCAAAGCTACTTTCTGCTTTTCCAACTTTTTACCTCTTCCCAACTACTCTCCACATCATTGGGGAAATCTAGATTTTTCCTCAAAAATATAAATTAGAAATAAATTTTTTCAAGGATTTTTTTTGAAATATTTTTGGGGAAAGCCTTAGCCTCTTTCCATACCTCATGGATTTGGCAAGTAATCTCAAAAATCTCATTTGGTCAATATGCATAGAAATATTTTATTTATTTTTCAAAATGTAAATAATTAATTACATTCACACCATAGCTATCCATTGGGGTCGACTCCCCTTTGGATTAAATTTCAAATGTCTAACTTGAAACATAAAACTAGGGGTGTTACAAGTAATTAGAAGTTAATGATCTTAGTTATATAGTTTTGAATATAGTAGTAACTGTGAAACCCACCCATCATCTCATTTTAATGTGCTCCATTCACATTTTTATGTATATTATGGTGTGCTAAAATTAATGTGCTCCCATTCAAATTTTTATGGATAAATGTTGTAATATTATGAAATTGATAATTATGTATATGTAAAATTTCTTTCCAATGAATTCATCCAAAATTTGATGGATAGAAGAAGAATTTGATATATATTTTGGGAGAACTAATCCTCTATTTAAAAGGACAACAAGGTTTGAAAATAGTTTTTTAATTCTTCTTTAACCTTGTGAATGGAGACTCAGTAACAAACACTGCATGAAATGGGTTCTTACATGGATTAAATTTCATCACGTTATCAGCCTCTTTTAGGAGTCTGAATCGTATTGGGATTTTTTCTTCTCAATCTACCTAGTTTCTCTAGGAAAGGAGACCACAAACCCCCTCTAGAAGAATTTGGTGCAGATAAGTTTGAAGAGGACAACACGCTAGAGAAGAACCACAATATTTAATTCTTCAACTATTGGAATTGTGGTAGATGCATTGGGAGTCTTATAGGCATCATTGTATTCATGTATATTTAGGACAATGTTGGATGGGGTCTAGGATTTGGAATTACCGCCGTGACCATGGAAATATCTTTGTTTATCTTCTTTTGTGGGATGATATTTTACTAGCATAAGCTACCTAGTGGTCGTCATCTCACTCAAATTATCCATGTATTTTTCGCAATGTTTCAGTAGTTGAATGTTTCTACTTCTTATTAAGAAATAAATAAAGTAGTTGACGATGCAGAAAGGGAAGTTTTGTTGTTTGGGTCAAGAAGGAAATATTTGCCTACTGATCAGTTTAGGTAAGCTCTCACTAGACACGTCTACTTTTCAAATTTAATTTATTAGATTCACAGTTGCTTTTCCATGTGGCATGTTAATTTATGAAGTTCAGTTTAGGTAAGCTCTCACTAGTCACGGTTTCTTTGCAAATTGAATTTATTAGTCATAATTTTTTTTCCATGTGGCATGGTAATTTATGAAGTTCTTGATGGTTGAAATAATCATATTGTATGATGGGGTGTACTATAAATTTAATTTTTAGCAATATAGCATAGAATATCTCTACATATTGACCACAACTAAGGTGAAATGCATCCCTAAGTCCTATTTTTATTTCATTTCAGTCCTTTTATTCTAGCATCTTATTAGTTGATTTTTATAATTCATTCAAAAATTATGTGTACCTTACTTTTCAAGGATAAAATAGTGTCTCCACAACCATATTTTTTCACATCACTACAATTTATCAAATGCAATTCAACAAAAACACTCAAAAAAATTCTTCCGATATAAGTTTCAACAAATAGAAGTGAGCAAAGAGAGAAAATAGGGACATTATCATATCATAGATAAGAAAATATTCCATTCGCACAATTTCAATATGAAAAATGTGAGCCTTGAAGACAAACTGCAATTGAAGTAACTGCCATAACTTCTAGTCCAGTAAGAAAATGAAGAATCGTTCCAAAGATTGCATTCATTTTCCCATGTGATATAACTCAAGGTTTATAATCCATGAATAAACATTTCATCCAAAAATTTATGTGACTCATTTAGTATTGCATGTCTTCAACAAGAGAAACTGAGAAGATACAAAATTTCCACAAGCTAAAAATGCCATAATATATGTGATATATTGTCAATGGCATGCTATAACTTGTGCCAACAAAGATGGGGAAGACGTACGGGGTCATTTCCTTTGTAATTTATCAAACTCATTTCAAGGAAGTGAGAAAACAGAGAAAACAAAGACATTAGAAAATAAAATAAAATAAAGTACTCCACATGCAAAATCGCAATATAAGAAAAATGTGACCTCAACAATCTAGGATTTTCACCCATTCTAATTTCTTTGAAACCTATTTTAAATAGCTAAGGTAGACTATGCCTAAAGGTTGGCTACTTCCTTCTTAGAATTGTGACTTGAGCCCATCAAAAACTTGTCTCCCCCAAGAGTGTAGAGCACACTTCAAGGCCAAGTCTCCAACCCTTTTTCGACTAGAATTGTGACCTACGCCCAACACTGGTCTCCTTGCTTTGTAGCAGAGATTGCATTACTAGAGGAAAATCATGCAAACTCTCACACCAACTGTTAATGCGATCGGCACCCAACAGGAGCCTCTTTTCCAACAAGAGCACATTTCACATCTCTATTCTCTAATTGTGATCCCCAGGTTTGAGTGTCCTGCAAGCATGAAAAATTTCTATTCCACACTCGTGGAACAAGCAAGCTCAAAAATTTCATAGAAGTGGAAAAGTATTCTATAATTAATTTTGGTCCAATGTATCTGTGCTTTAGGACACTAGTATAACTTTACAATATCATCTCATGCAATATTTCCGAGTCTAAGCCAACAAGGCACATGGATACAAAAATTTTTATTAGAATCCACACAATAGACATTCCCTCTCATTGGGGTTCAAAGTAACAAATAAGAATTAAAAAATTTACAGAACACCATTTTTTTTCCTACGATGAATAAACACAGCACGAGCATTCTCTATGGTCCCATATTTTTCATACATGTCCACAAGGGCACCACCCACAAAATAACTGAACTAAAACCCTCTCCTAAGTATAACTTCATGGAATTCCTTGTCCCATTCCAGAGGTACCAAGTTAGCGCATGCTAGGAGAAAAACTGTAAATTTATCTCCATTTGACTTCACACCGTCCATTTTCATTTTTATAAAAATTTCAGACACTTCCTCACAATGCCCATCATTTGTGTATCCATCAATTATGGTATTCCATATAAATTACATCTCATTTAGGAATTTTCTAAAAAAAATTCAAGGCCTCCTCAATATGACCATTTTAAACAAATTGAGCAATCATTGCATTCCACAAAGTGACATATCGATGAGGCATCTTGTCAAACACACCATAAGAATTTTCTATTCTCCCACATTTGGAAATCATATCCATGAGAGAAGTTTCCCCAAAGACATCAAAATGAAATCCATTTCTCATTATGTCTTCATGAGTTTCCATTCCTTGCTCCAGAGTTATCATGTTGGTACATGCTAGGAGAAAAACATCAAATGTTTTCAGATTTGGTTTTATACTAGCCAGTTGCAATTGTTGAAAAATATTTAGAGCTTTCTCATCATGACCATTTTGTGAGAATGTCGCAATCATTGTTATACAAGATATTACATTCTTCACATGAATAGCCTAAAAAATCCTCAGAGCCTCATCAACAAGCCCAACATGTGCATATCCTGCGATCATTTCATTCCATGAAACCACATTCCTTTCTAGAATTTTTTGAAAAAGCTTCAGTGCCTCATCAACTTTCCCATTCTGAGCATATCCTGCAATCATTGCATTCCGTGTAACTACATTGTTTTGAGGTGTTTTCTATAAAATCCTTGAGAAGCTGGCCAAGTTTTCCATTTTGCAGATACCCTGAAATCATTAGATTCCGAGTATGAATTTCTTTTTGAGTGATCCAAGTATGAATATCTTTACTAGGACAAGAAAATTAGTCAACGTACTTAACATTAGTCTTATAAATGGTTATTTATCAGTTTCAAGTCCTCAAAAAGTTGTTGTATACAAAAAAATTTAAGTGATTAATGCCTCATGCAATGAATATGACTAGAGGGAACCAAGTGAAAAATTTAACCATCTATATTTGGAGAAACTGAAAAATATGTGGCACACATGCCCTAAACCAATAAAGGTCTTTCCATGGGAAAACGCCTACACTTTTTTTTTTAACTTCATATTGAGGCTCACATTTGAGGTGGCAAAGGGGTTGTTAGTTCTTGTCATGTTTTTTTCATCTCTAAGTGAGATGGTTTACGGTGGATGAAAAAATAAGGAGTTTCTTATACGTATTCGGGTGTTATGTGGAATTTATGCTACAGGAATTTTGAAGGAAATCCCACTCAAATTATCGGAGAATCTTAAGGTGATCTAATTAAAAAAGTATGTTTCTCCTTATATGTTGATTATGCTTGCTCTCGAATGTGATACCCCATGGGGTTTCTTTGATGCGGTCATCCAAGAGCATGCACCTAGATGTGGGATTGCCAGTGTTTTGTATTTAAATTCCTTTCAATTCATTCATATCAGTTATAGTATGGCTCCTGGTTAGAATTCAAAGATCAAATTCTGAGCATTGTTTATTGTTCTTTAGTTGGCAAGTGCTTGTGGTTTGAAGAGGTTTTAAGAGATGGGAACCCATATCAAATATTTGTTGATGGATGCAAGTTTTGTATGATAGTTTAAACATATTTTTTGTTCCATAAATATATTTATAATAAGTATATTTTTTAATGTATATATTTTTATGCACAAAATATTTTTAGAGATATTATCTTATATAGTAATATTTATACTTTACTATATGTATATTTTTTACAGTTTCATTTTTACATTTCATTTTACCAAAAGGGAAAACACACAAACTAAGTAAATTCGTATATATCCACAAAATAATTTTACAGAGATTATCTTATATAATTATTTTTATACTCTAATATATGTATATTTTTTACAGTTTCATTTTTACATTTCATTGTACCAAAAGGAAAAAACACAAATTGAAAAAAAATGTGTAATTTTGATTAGAAATGCTTTCCTTTCACTATTACAAAACACTCAGTACCACCATAAGCACATATAAATCAAATAAATAGATTGTACATCCCAAATTTTTAAATCTTGAAGGTGGGTACCATCATAAGAATAAGGAAATAAAAGAAATATATTGCACTACCTCCAATAGGTGAAATTTGCAACTATGCCAACTATAAATAAGATCAAGGTTGTGGCACACCCAAAAAAAGGCAACTAGAAAAATTTAAGCTAAAAGTAACCCCTACTCTTGAAGTTGGCAGTCTCTCTCCCCCAAGGACCACTGCCTCCTCTGCTTCATCAGACAATACTTGCTCAACAACTCACTCAGCTACATCATTTCCATACTCCCAACAACCTATTTCTGTTATTGTGCCCATAAGAGCTAGGGATCTTCTAATATTGCCAAGAGCTTGACATCAAATGAAATTCCAATAAGATGTGAACAAATATGGTACTAATCTTCCAAATTACAGCTTGCACGGCTTGATAAAGTTATAGGTTTGATTGGACTGCATGTTTCATATTGGTGAATGTAAAATGCCAAAAATAGAGTTAGGAAAATTTGAATTTATTATTTGAAAACCAAATTGTCATCCCTGGTACTTAATGAGCCTTCTTCATTGAATATTTTCTTGAATGACATTTTGTTTACAAATTTTTATCTTTCAATGATTTTTTATGTCAAGATTCTTCTCTATTTGACTTTTCCTTGGAGACATTTGATGCAATTGCTAGTTTTAATTGTATTGAATTACACAATCCACTTTTATTTAATTTAAGACTCTCTCTCTATATATATAATTACAATGTATAATATTAGTTTATTAAAATTATATAAAATTAAAACAATTAAATTACTTTCTATAAAATTAATTATTTTTGAATTTTGTTATGAGTGATTGGTTGGAATTTTAATTTTTGCGCACTTTGAAAAAATCCTTATTAGTTTATTAAAATTATATAAAATTAAAAAAATTAAATGACTTTATATAAAATTAATTATTTTTGAATTCTTTTATGAGTGATTGGTTGAAATTTTAATTTTTACGCACTTTTAAAAAAATCCTTGAATTATGAAAAATTCATATTTCGAGCTTACTCTTCAAACAAATCTCTGCCTAATTTAAAAAAAACCCTCCAAGACTTTTAACAAAGAGGCAACGGCATTCTCATAGATTAAGTTCCGCGGAAAGTTTAGCAGAGATTGTGGAATAGTATGGACGAGTTGACCCTTCGAGACTTTTAACAAAGAGACAATGGAATTCTCATAGATTAAGTTCCGCGGAAAGTTTAGCAGAGGTTGTGGAACAGTACGGACGAGCTGACTGAATAAAGCTATGAAGCTCTTTTTCGTTAACAGTGAGGGTGCCAAAAGTTGCCCTTTTTCGCTGGTATGGAGGGCGGCAAAAGTTACCTTTTTTTCTGTAGGTATGGAGTGAATTGCTTTTCATTTCTAATATGGAAGGATCTTTCATTTGATTAGCGTAACAAGGGTGATTTCAATAACATGGTTGGTTCATATAAGCATATTTTAACTTTTTTTAGGTTGTGACTTTTTTTTGTTTATATTTTCAGGGTTTGAATTTTAGGGTGTTTCACCTTTTTTTTATGATGTCGACTCCAATATAACTAGCACAATCATATTTACCAATGTGATTTATATAAGTAGATAGGCTTATATGAAATAGATTTACAACCACATCCACCAATGTGATTGATATAGGTCAATAGGCCTATATCCAATACCCACTACATATATTTCACCAAAATAAATATTATATATTTATGATTAAAATCACCAAAATATTTTCTATATAATATTTACTTATAATATATTAATAATATTAACTATATACATAATATATATTAAATTGAAATATATATATATATATATATATTATTCAATAGTAAAATATATAATAAAAAGGCATTATTATATTTATTATATTAATGCCTATAATAATAACAGATATAGGCATTAATATAATAAATACTATAATATAATAATGTCTTTTTCTTATATATTTTAAAAGGCATTATTATATTATATATTATAAAAATATATTATTATATTATATAAAATATATAATAAAAATATATTATTAAATTATTTCAATACATCAATAGTCTTAACTCAAACTATAATATAATTCTATTATAACATAATAATATAATATTTTATTAATATTATAATAGTTTATATCTCTTATCAATATTTCAAGGGATTATTAATATTTTACACCAAAAGAACTAATAAACCCAAGAGTTTAATATTATAAACTGAAATAATTGGTGAAACAAAGGATAAATATTAATATTATAAACCAATAAATAAAAAAAATCTAAGAATAAGTAATTTAATCACAAGAGATTAAAATTCCCTCAGAAATAATAATAATTTAAACCCGAAAACATAAGAAAGTAATAAACTCTAATAATTAACATATTAAACTAAATAGATTAATAAAGCATATGAAATAATTTTTAAAAACAAAAAACATAAGAACAAATAAACCCAAGGTTTTAATATTATAAACTGAAGTAATTGGTGAAGCAAAAGATAAATATTAATATTATAAACCAAGAAATAAAAAAACCCTAATAATAAATAATTTAATCTCAAGAGATTAAAAAACCCTCATCAATAATACTTTAAACACAAAAACATAAGAAAGTAATAAACTCTAAGAATTAATATATTAAACTCAAGAAATTAATAAAGCATATGAAATAATATTTAAAAACAAAAACCTACGAAATTAATAAACCCTAGTAATTAATATTTTAAACTCAAGATATTAATAAACCTAAGAGATTATTAATAATACAAATCAAAAGAACTCATAAACCGGAGATTTAAATATTATAAACCAAAGGAATTGGTGAACTCAAGGGATAAATATTATAAACATAAGGGATCAATATTAAAAACACAAGAGATTACTAAACCCTAAGAATTGATATTGTGAACCAAAAATCCTAATAAATTAATAAACCATAAGAATCAGTATTTTAAACATAAGATATTAATAAACCAATGGGATTATTAACATTATAAACTAAAAGAACTAATAAACCCAAGGGTTTAATATTATAAACCAAAGGAATCAGTGAACCCAAGGGACAAATATTGTAAACCTAAGGGATCAATATTAAAAACAATAGAGATTAATAAACTCTAAGAATTAATATTGTAAACTAAAAAATCTAAGAAATTAATAAAGCCTAATAATTAATATTTTAAACTCAAGAGATTAATAAACCCAATGTGTGATTAACATTATAAACCAAAGGAATCAGTGAACCTGAGGGATAAATATTAAAAACCTAAGAGATCAATAAGGCTAATGACAATATTAAAAATAATAGAGATTAATAAAACCTAATAATTAATATTTTAAAATAAAAAACCTAAGAAATTAAAAACCCTATGAAATAATATTTTGAACGCAAT
Source organism: Pinus albicaulis (assembly GCA_034641835.2). NCBI lineage: Eukaryota > Viridiplantae > Streptophyta > Pinopsida > Pinales > Pinaceae > Pinus > Pinus albicaulis. The sequence continues at coordinate 15,070 of JAXQQM020087456.1, forward strand.
AGATTAATAAACCCAAGAGGTTATTAATATTATAAACCAAAGAACTAGTAAACCCAAGGATTTAATATTATAAACCAAAGGAATTGGGGAGCCCAAGGATAAATAGTTTAAACCTAAGAGATGAATAAGGCCAACTCATCAATATTAAAAACACAAGAGATTAATAAACCCTAATAACTAATATTTGAAACTCAAAACCTAAGAAATTAATAAACCGTAAGAAATAATATTTTGAACTCAAGAGATTAATAAACTCAATGGATTATTAATGTTGTAAACCAAAATAAGTAATATTATAAACCAAAAGAATTATTAAAATTATAAAGGTAAGGAACAAATAAACACAAGAATTTAATATTATAAACCCATGAAATTAGTAAACCCAATGGAAAAATGTTATAAACCTAAGGGATAAATATTAGTATTATAAACGAAGAAATTCATACACCCTAAGAAGTAATAGTTTAAACTCATGAGAGTAATATAACCCAATAATAAATAGTTTAAATAAAAAAAATAGTATTTAATATTTTAAACTCAATAGATTAGTAAACCCGAGAGATTATTAATAATATAAACCAAAAGAAATAACAAACCAAGGGTTTAATATTATAAACCAAAAAAATTGGTGAACCGAAAGGAAAATTATTAAAAACATAAGGGATCAATAAGGCCAATGGATCAATATTAAAAACACAAGAGAGTAAAAAACCCTAAGAATAAATATTTTAAATTCAAAAACCTAAAAAAATAATAAACCATAAGAATCAATATTTTAAAATTAAGTAATTATAAATAGAAGGGGTTATTAATATTATAAACCAAAATAATTAATAAACCCAAGGGCTTAATATTATAAACCAAAGGAATTGGGGAACCCAAGGGGAAAATATTAAAAACATAAGAGATCAACAAGGCCAAGGGATACGTATAAAAAATAAAAAAGATTAGTAAAGGCTATGAATAAATATTTTAAATGCAAATGAATGAGAAACTCACATGATTAATAAAGAAATTAATAAATCTTAGGAATCAATTTTATAAATAAAAATATTTGATAAAGTCACATGATTATTAATATTATAAACCAAGGGGAATAAACATGGTTTACCATGCTTGATTTAAACATTGAGACAATTGTTGTCACAATGAGACATTGGACCAACTATGACCATGGTTGGCCATGGGTGATTTTCATATTGAGACAATATTTGTCAGAATGTGACATTTGATCATGGATGACATTGATCGACTATGGATAATGCTAATTAACAATGGTTTCCCATGGTTGATTTTCATATTGAGTCAGTGTTTTTCATAATGTGAAATTGGACCATGCATTTGCATTAAACTCTAGGACTAATATTTAAACCCCAATATTTGGATTTAATAAACTGAAGGGAATAATATTACGAACCAAAAGAATCCGAAAAATAAAGGGATCAATAAGGCCAAAGGATCAATATTAAAAACACAAGGGAGTAACGAACCCTAAGAATAAATATTTTAAATTCAAAAACCTAAGAAATTAATAAACCATAAGAATCAATATTTTAAAATCAACTAATTAATAAACAGAAGGGATTATTAATATTATAAACCAAAAGAACTAATAAACCCAAGGGTTTAATATTATAAACCAAAGGAATTGGGGAACCCAAGGGAAAAATATTAAAAACATAAGAGATCAACAAGGCCAAGGGATACATATAAAAAACAAAAAAGATTAAAGTAAAGGCTAGGAATAAATATTTTAAATGCAAATGAATGAGAAACTCACATGATTAATAAAGAGATTAATAAATATTAGGAATCATTTTTTTAAATAAAAATCATTGATAAAGTCACATGATTATTAATATTATAAACCGAGGGGAATAAACATGGTTCTTAATGCTTGATTTAAACATTGAGACAATTGTTGTGACAATGCGACGTTGGACCAACTATGACCATGGTTGGCCATGGGTGATTTTCATATTGAGACAATATTTGTCAGAATGTGACATTTGATCATGGATGACATTGATCGACTACGGATAAAGAAATTAATAAACACTAATAATTAACCCAATGTACTATTCATATTATAAACCAAAAGAACTAATAAACCAAGGGTTTAATATTAGAAACCAAAGGAATTGGTGAACCCAAGGGAAAAATATTAATAACATAAGGGACCAATAAGGGGAAGGATCAATAAAATTAATAAAAAAATACTCAAGTTGAAGAAATTAATAAACACTAATAATTAACCCAAGGGATTATTCATATTATAAATCAAAAGAAATAATAAACCCAAGGGTTTAATATTAGAAACCAAAGGAATTGATGAACCCAAGGGAAAAATATTACCCAACAAATTAGTATTAGAAATAAAATTATTAATAAACTCAAGTGATTAATAAAGTCTAAGGATCAATAAAATTAATAAAAAAATATATAAAAACCACATAAATTAATAAACACTAATAATTAACCCAATGTATTATTCATATTATAAACCAAAGGAACTAATAACCCAAGGGTTTAATATTAGAAATCAAAGGAATTGGTGAACCCAAGGGAAAAATATTAATAACGTAAGGGACCAATAAGGCGAACGGAACAATATTAAAAACACAATAGATTAATAAAGAATACGACACAATATTTTAAATAGAGAGGAATTTTAAAGTCACATGATTATTATTATGATAAACCGCAAGTGATCAATCAACCTTACTAATTGTTAATATTATAAACCGATTGAATTAATAAACTAAAGTGATATTAAATTTTTCCATCAGTGAAACCAAAAAAATAACATTGAAACTAACATAATTTAAACCCAAAACCTAAGAATTTAATAAATGATAGTATTTAATATTTTAAACTCAAGAGATTAATAAACCTGAGGGATTATTAATAATATAAACCAAAAGAAATAATAAACCCAAGGGTTTAGTATTATAAATGAAGGGAATTGGTGAAACCAAGGGAAAGTTATTAAAAGCATAAGTTATCAATAAGGCCAAGGGATCAATATTAAAAACACAAGAGAGTAACAAACCTTAAGAATAAATATTTAAAATTCAAAAACCTAAGAAATTAATAAACCACAGGAATCAATATTTTAAAATCAACTAATTAATAAACACAAGGGATTATTAATATTATAAACCAAAAGAACTAATAAACCCAAGGGTTTAATATTATAAACCAAAGGAATTGGGGAACCCAAGGGAAAAATATTAAAAACATAAGAGATCAACAAGGCCAAGGGATACATATAAAAAAACAAAAAAGATTAAAGTAAAGGTTAGGAATAAATATTTTAAATGCAAATGAATGAAAAACTCACATGATTAATAAAGAGATTAATAAATCTTAGGAATCATTTTTTTAAATAAAAATCATTAATAAAGTCACATGATTATTAATATTATAAACCGAGGGGAATAAACATGGTTCTCAATGCTTGATTTAAACATTAAGGCAATTGTTGTCACAATGCAACGTTGGACCAACTATGATCATGGTTTGCCATGGGCGATTTTCATATTGAGACAATATTTTAGAATGTGACATTTGATCATGGATGACGTTGATCAACTATGGCTAAAAAAATTAATAAACACTAATAATTAACCCAACATATTATTCATGTTATAAACCAAAAGAACTAATAACCCAAGGGTTTAATATTAGAAACCAAAGGAATTGGTGAACCCAAGGGAGAAATATTAATAACCTAAGGGACCAATAAGGCGAAGGATCAATAAAATTAATAAAAAATTACTCAAGTTGAAGAAATTAATAAACATTAATAATTAAACCAAGGGATTATTCATATTATAAACCAAAAGAACTAATAAACCCAAGGGTTTAATATTATAAACCAAAGGAATTGGTGAACCCAAGGGAAAAATATTACTCAACAAATTTGTATTAGAAATAAAAATTATTAATAAACTCAAGTGATTAATAAAGTCAAAAGATCAATAAAATTAATTAAAAAAAATTATAAAAACCAAATAAATTAATAAACACTAATAATTAACCCAACACATTATTCATATTATAAACCAAAAGAACTAATAACCCTAGGGTTTAATATTAGAAACCAAAGGAATTTGTGAACCCAAGGGAAAAATATTAATAATGTAAGGGACCAATAAGAAGAAGGGAACAATATTAAAAACACAATATGTTAATAAAGAATACGACCCAATATTTTAAATAGAGAGGAATTTTAAAGTCACATGATTATTATTATGATAAACTGCAAGTGATCAATCAACCTTACTGATTGTTAACATTATAAACCGATTGAATTAATAAACCAAAGTGATATTAAATTCCACCATTAGTGAAACCAAAAAAATAACATTTAAATTAACATAGTTGAAACCGAAAACCTAAGAATCTAATAAACGATATTATTTAATATTTGAAACTCAAGAGATTAATAAACCCAAGGGATTATTAATAATATAAACCAAAAGAAATAATAAACCCAAGGGTTTAATATTATAAACGAAAGGAATTGGTGAACCCAAGGGAAAATTATTAAAAACATAAGTTATCAATAGGACCAAGGGATCAATATTAAAAACACAAGAGAGTAACAAACCCTAAGAATAAATATTTAAAATTCAAAAACCTAAGAAATTAATAAACAATAAGAATCAATATTTTAAAATCAACTAATTAATAAACAAAAGGGATTATTAATATTATAAATCAAAAGAACTAATAAACCCAAGGATTTAATATTATAAACCAAAGGAATTGGGGAACCTAAGGGAAAAATATTTAAAAAATAAAAGATCAACAAGGCCAATGGTTGATTTTCATATTGAGTTAGTGTTTTTCATAATGTGAAATTGGACAGTGCATTAGTATTAAACTCTAGGACTAATATTTAAACCCCAATATTTGGGGAACCTAAGGGAAAAATATTAAGAACATAAGAGATCAACAAGGCCAAGGGATACCTATAAAAAACAAAAAGAATTAGTGAAGGCTAGGAATAAATATTTTAAATACAAATGAATGAGAAACTCACATGATTAATAAAGAGGTCAATAAATCTTAGGATTCAATATTTTAAATAAAAATCATTGGTAAAGTCACATGATTATTAATATTATAAACCGAGGGGAATAAACATGGTTTACCATGCTTGATTTAAACATTGAGACAATTGTTGTCTGAATGCGATGTTGGACCGACTATGACCATCGTTGGCCATGGGTGATTTTCATATTGAGACAATATTTGTTAGATTGTGACATTTGATCATGGATGACATTGATCGACTATGGCTAAGATTCATATCGTGAGCCTTATAACTAATATTATAAACCCAAAGGATTATTATGGAAAACCCAAGGGATTACAAACCCAAATGAATAAATTTAAACCCTAGGTTGAATATTATGCCCTATGAATATAAACCCTAGAATTAATAAACCTAAGAGATTAATATTGTAAATACTAGGCTTAATATTAAACGCTAGGAATATAAACTCAAGGATTAATATTACAAACTGAAGGAATTTACATTATAAACATAATTTATTATAAAACCAAAGGATCTATATTAAACCCTAAGACTAATATTATAAACCTATAAATAATATTATACCATAGGAATATGATCACTTATATTAATAAACTCAAGAGATTACTATTGTAAACCCGATGCAGTAATAAAAAGGAGGGATTAATACTAAAACCCTTAAAAACCCAAAGGATTAATATTGTAAACCCAACATATATAAAACCTAAGATAAATATTATATACCCTAAACAAAATTGGTTGACCATGGTTTATTTTCATATTGAGACTATAATTATCACAATGCAGTGTTGGACCATGCTTGACCATGATTGATTTTCATATTGATATAATATTTTTCACACTGTGACGTTGGACCATAATTGACCATGATTGACCATTATTGACCACGGTTGATTTTAATATTCACAATATTTGTCACAATATGATGTTGGATAGTGGTTGATAATGGCTGATCGTGGTTGACGATGGTTGATTTTGATATTAAGACAATCTTTGTAATATTCCGACGTTGGACAATGGTTGACCATGAATTACCACAATTTATTTTCATATTGACCATGAGTGATTTTCATTTTGAGACAATATTTATCACAATGAGACATTTCACCATGGTTGACTATGATTGAATATGGTTGACCATGGTTTATTTCTATATTGAGACAGTATTTTTTATAATGTGACATTAGACCATTGTTGACTATGAATGACGATGGTTGACGATGGTTGCTGATGCTTGAACATGGTTGAATTTCATATGGAGACAATATTTTTCACACTGTGACATTGGACCATGGTTTACCATGATTATAAACCCAATGGATTGATATTATAAACCCAAGGGACTAATAAATGAAAGGAATTAACACTAAAAACCCAAGGGATTGTAAGCCCTAGGTGATAATATTAAACGTAAGGGTTTAATAATATAAGCCCAAGATATATAACCATAAGAAAAATATTATAAACCCTAAAATAAACATGGTTTTCCATCATTTTTCATGGTTGATTTTCATATTGACACAATCTTCATCACTAGCATGACATTGGACCATGGTTGACCATGATTGATTTTCATATTTAGACAATCTTTGTCACAATGCAATGTTATACCATGGTTTGTTTTCATACTTGGAAAATGTTTGTCACAATGTGACGTTGGATCATATTTGATCATGATTGAGATGGCTGACCATGGTCAGCGATGGTTGATCATAGTCGACGATGGTTGACCGTGGTTTATTTTCATATTGAGACAATGTTTCTCACAATGTAAGTTTGGACCATAGTTCACCATGATTGGCAATGGTTGATTTTCATATTGACCATGGTTGACCATGATTTGTTTTCATATGGGGAGAATGTTTGTCACAATGTGATGTTTAAATAGATATTATAAACCCTAAAATAAACAAGTTTTACCATCGTTCACCATGGTTTATTTTCATATTGACACAATATTCGTCACAATTTGATGTTGGACCATGTTTGACCATGATAAATTTTCATATTGAGACAACATTTGTTATAATGCGACATTGGGCCATTGTTGATTTTCATATTGAGGCAATATTTGTCACAATGCAACGTTAGACCATGCTTAATCATGGATGTCCATCATTAACTTAATATAACGTTGGATTGAGAGTCAATTTACATCACAATGTGACCATGATTATTTACCATAATAACATTATTTAATGTTATAAAAATTAATAATTAAAATTAAAATTAATATTTATAAATATTAATAATATTTGAAAATAGAGATTTCGGAAATTTTAATATTAAAATTATTTGAAGGCGAAATAGGAGATGGTGTTGTAACTCTGCATCTGGAAATATTGGAAGAAATGTATTTTTGAAGCTTATATATAATGGACTGAATGTAGCTAATTATGAAAATGTATTTTGTTTAAATGCTAAGCACTTATATATGTTTCTTTTCATAAATAACTTAAGAGTTGCATGAAGTAGACTTGAATTTTGCTTTTACAACTTGGAGAAGCATGAAGTTTTAATAACTTTTGTTATTAGGCCATGGTGTTTATAGTTATATAAAATTTTTGATTAAAATTCTAATAATTTAAGCTTCTTAAAATTATAAAATAAAATAAATTATAATATGATAATTATTTTTAATATAATTCTAATAAATTATAATATACAAATGAAAACTTGTATTAAATTTATTATAAAAATTTATTATAAGACATACTTAAAAATATATGAAGTTGGAATAATTTATAAAGCATACTAAAAATAATATATGGAGGAATAATTTATAAAGCATACTAAAAATATATGAAGGAGGAATAATTTTAAAAATAATTTTTTGTAATTTTTTTAAAGAAGTATTAAAATCATTTATAGTAATATTGAAATTTCTTATAGTACACTTATAAAACCACTTACAAGGTAGGAGAGTTAATGATATTTGAATATTAGAAATTTTTTTATTATTTATTGGTACATACCACGACTCTTTTTAAATTTAAAATTTGTATTTGGGAAATTAAATAAAGTATTGAATTTTAAAATTTTTAGTTGAGAGACTAAGTATTCAATTGTATGAAGCTTTTATAAACATTAATATTATTTTGATTATTATTTTTTTCATATACATATATATTTGATTGTTAAATTTTAATATATATATATATACCAAAAAATTATATAAATATAATTAGCTTTTAACCTACCTTGCTTACTAAATGATACAATTTGGAAGAAGCTAAAATCTATATACCTAAGGTACTAAATGAGACCAGGATGAATAGCCCAATACTAGGTGTAAAAATGGCATATGGGATGCTATCCCAATCTTATATCTTAATTGCGAGTGAGGATACAATATCTACATATATATAAGAAACTTATTGAGATCAGTTTCACAAAAATTGTAAGAGTAAAGTAGAAAGCTCATCTTTCTTATTTAACTTGGTGATTTGATTACTAAATATATCAAATCTACCAAAATAATTAAATATAGTAATAATAATGAGAATCATATTCTTATCATCTTTCTAATTTAACTAGGGGATTTGATTATTAAATGTATATAAACTTAATTAAAAATAGTAATAGTTACCAATTTCTTAATTTATTTAAAAAATATATTATTTATTGCTAAATTATTATATAAAATATATTATAATGAACTATCGACTTCATCATTTAGGTGAAAATGATTTTAAAGTTAAGATTTTGGTAGGGAACTTAACATGATGGGTTCATTTGCAATACCTTTAAGCCAAATACAAAATCAATGAACTTGAGTTTTGCCATGAACAATTTTATATTTTTCCAATCGAGCATAATATTGGAATCGTCTTTGAAAATTTGCAATTTTCGATGTGAACGATTGTAAAGTTAGAATAGGAGTAATCATGAAAGTATTCAAATTAAACATAACCCTAAAATCGTCACTGTAGTTGAAATTTTCCATGTGTCTAAACTTGGGAGAATTTTGATTGGGAGAATTCTGATAAAGGAAGTGACTTGGAGACTAAGCAATCAAAATGTGTACCGACCTATTTGTGTTAAGGTTGATGAAATATAAAGACTTCTATGAATTGGACTCTACGTCACATAAAATTTAAACTTCAACGGTAAGCCATGCGGTGACAAAAATAGTATTATTTTGTTGGCCGTGGGGCAAAAAAGGTCGACAATTTTTTTTGGAAAGATGATGAAACTCCGGCGTATCTAGTCACATCCACGCACCCATTGTCTTTGTCTCCCTATCTATCACTAACCCCAAATTACGCGTTCCGCAAAAATAATATAATTAAAAACTGGGCGCACAGGATTATTAATATGTGGGGCGACTCTCCATCTTTTCCTATGTTGGAATTTTGCTGAATTCCAAAATAATAAAACTTCCTTCCTTAACACAGAGAAATATTCAGAATTTCACTTACAGTGACAGAGTTTCACATAAAAAAAAATTCTATTAATAAAATTTGCTGTTACAAATTCTTCCTCAAAAGAGGGCTTACAAAAAAAAATCTGACTGCTGCAAACACAGTTTAGAAATATCACTCTGTCATTCACTGCTGTTACAAAATATTTCACACTGCTGTGTAAAATACAAAACACTCTGTTTGGAAAAATACTCTGTTGTGTATTTCCAAATTCTGCTCTCTGTCTTTTTCAAACGCACTCTGCTGTGCATAACGATTCTGCTCTGTGTGTAATAATAATATTACAACACTCTGTTTTTTGTATTAGAACAAAATATCCCAGATTCAATTAATGCCATTAACTGACATTCAACCACAAAATTCACCGCTTCAGAAATCTTTAATGTCTTCATTAACTTCTGTCAGCACCGCTTAAAATTCGCATTGATCACAGTTTTGACTTGGTGGCACTGTGATATTTCTTCCTTCCCGCACTGCTGTGCAATGAAACTCTGTCTTTTTATATTACTAACACACTGCTGTACATTACATTTCTGTGTAATAATAAAAAAATACAACTCTGCCTCACGGGCCTTTTAATATATATATGTGTTATATATTAAAAATAAAACAAATGTCGTGATAAACATTTTAACCCGCAATCTTTTTAACATATTTGTGTGGCCATATAATATGTGTGGGCCCCCGGTACACGGTGATGTCGTTGTTCGATGGGGTTCACACCTCCATCCACAAACCTTCATTGACCTCCCAAATTCTTTGGCATGGTGTAGTGGCAGAGGGCATTCAGGGGGGTATGATCCCTGCCTTCTCTGCCTCTTTGGTCCCCCAAAGGGGCAGTCTTCTGGGCCTTCTCCCTACGCTCTTCGGGCAATTGGAAATTAATTCCAGCACTCCCCCTTAATTTCATTTAGTTGGGGTTTTCACTGCATACCCATGCATTTCTTGAAATATTCAAAGCTTTTTCTTCAGTGGCTTTGTGAGGATATCTGCAAATTGATCCTTTGTTCTGCAATGTTGCAAAACTATCTCACCATTGTTAACCAATTCACGTATGAAGTGAAACTTGTTGTCTATGTGTTTTGTCCTTTTATGAAAAACGAAATTTTTAGACAATGCAATAGCTGAGCTATTGTCACAAAATATCACTATCCCTTTTACCTGTTCTTGGCATAAGCTTCTCAACATTTTTCTCATCCAAACTGCTTGACACGCTGCTGCTGTAGCTGCCACATATTCTCCTTCTGTTGTAGACAACGCTACAATGGGCTGTTTCTTAGAAGACCATGACATGGCTCCTGAACCCATGTGAAAAACATAACTTGGAAGTCGCTCTTACGATCATCTACACTTCATTAATCACTGTCGATTATGTCATTAAATGCGAACGTTACGAGTAGTATAAAAAATACCAAACCTTTTAGTACCTTTAACATACCTCAAAATTCTTTTTAACAACGCGAGTAACCGTCCTTTGGCTTTTCCATGAATCTGGAAATCAAACTAACAGCATGCATTATGTCCGGCCTAGTTGCAGTCAAATACATAAGGCTGCCAACTATGCTCTTGTATAAACTAGGATCAAAATCCTTGCTGTTGTCTTTTCTGCTGATTTTTAATCCCATTACTGTTGGAGTGATTTCTCCTTTGCTTTCCTGCATGTTAGATATTTCAAGTACCTCATTAACATACTTTGCCTGTGAGATGAAAATCCCTCTTTCATCTTGTTCTACTTCTATTCCCAAGAAGTATCTCAACAAACCCATGTCAGTCATTTCAAATTCTTCTTTCATGAATGTTTTAAAATGTTCAATAAGGCAATCATCATTACCTGTAAAAATAACATCATCAACATACAAGACTACAATCAAAATTTTACCATCTTGTTATTTGATGTAGAGGGTGGGTTCTCCCTCACACTTTTCAAAACCATTTTCCAGTAGATATGAATCTATCCTACTGTACCACGCTCTTGGTGCTTGCTTCAGCCCATAAAGAGCTTTCTTCAACTTGCATACTTTGTGCTCTTGGCCTTTCTTCTCATAGCCGAGAGGTTGTACAATGTAAACCTCTTCCATTAACACTCCATTCAGAAATGCGACTTCACGTCCATTTGGTAAACTTTCCACTTGTTTTGTGCTATGAACCTTACTCTGCTCTCATGGTTCCATTCTTTCTTTAGCCTGGTCTGATTTCCTGTAAATGAATCCCATGTTTGTTTATAGCCTTTGACAACAAGCCTTGCCTTGTGTCTCTCTATCTTGCCTTCAGCATTACTCTTGGTCTTGTAGACCCATTTAACACCTATGACATCTTTACCTTTTGGGAGTTCAACCAAATCCCAAGTTTTGTTCCTTTCTATGGCATTTATTTCCTCATCCATAGCTTCTATCCATTTCTTATCCTTGATAGCTTCTTCTAAATGAACAATATCATCAACATGACAATATAAAGCAAACAAAGAATTTATACCTTCATTAGCTATATCTTGTTCATAAATATCTTTCAGACTTCTGAATTTCTTATCTCTTTCAGTAGGTGTACAAGTACTTGAAGAAGCACTTGAATTTCCTCCTTGTGGTGTGCTTGGAGAAGCACTTTCATTTTTCCTCAAGGGTGTGCTTTGCGGTGTTGATGCTGCTGTTTGGGGATGTATTTAAACCAACTCATCATCATTTTCATCATGAGATAAACAGTGTTTAACATTCACCGTCTTCTTTATGCTTCCATCCCAAGCTTCCTCTTCAATGAATTGAACATCTCTGCTCACAATAAACCTTTTGCTGGATGGGTTATACAACCTGTATGCCTTGGATTCCTCACTATATCCAATGAAAATACATTTCTCCCCCTTGCTGTCCAACTTCCTTCTTAGCTGATCTAGAATGTGTGCATAAGCCACACATCCAAATACCTTCATATGTGTGACATTTTGCCTTGTGCCACTCCATGCCTCTTCCGGCACTTTGTTCATAACCGCTTTTGTAGGGCACCTGTTCAAAATATACGCTGCACAATGTACAGCTTCAACCCAATAATCATTAGGCAAATGCTTTTCCTTTAACATACTCCTCGCCATGTCCATTATGGTTTGGTTCTTCCTTTCGGCTACTCCATTTTGCTGCGGAGTATATCTAGTTGTAAACTGCTTATGAATACCATTTTCTCTACAAAACTGTAGAAAATATTTAGATATATACTCACCTCCTCTATCATTCCTTAAGACCTTGATATGCAGCCCACTCTGGTTCTCAACAAGTGCTTTGAAGTTGCAAAATTTTTCAAACACTTCACTTTTGTTTTTCAAAAAGTAAACCCAAGTTTTTCTTGTAAAATCATCTATGAATGTTAAGATATAGTGGTTGTTCGCAAGTGATGGAGTTTGCATCGGTCCACTTACATCTGAGTGGACAATCTCTAAGGGTGCTTTTGCCCTTATGCTTTTCCCGGAAGGAAAACTTTCTCTATGTTGTTTCCCAAGAATACAACCTTCACAAAGGCTGTCCGGTTTCTCTATCAATGGTAAACCACTTACCATCCCTTTTCTGTTCAACAAATTAAGACCTCCAAAGTTGAGATGTCCAAATCTCAAGTGCCATAACCAATTATCATCCTTTGGTTTGCTTTGGTAAGTCTCTTGTGCAACTGCTGCTTTCTCTTCACCATTCTTCAAGTCTGCTCTCATTCTGAGAGGGAACATCCTGTTCCTTGTCATCTTCACTTCAGCAATACACTGTTTGCTGGGTGGTTTATCCATGATGGTACAAACATCATTGTCAAAGAAAACATTATACCCCTTATGGACAAGCTGTCCAATACTTAAGAGGTTACACTTCATTCCTGGAACATAATAAACATCTGCTATGGATTTCTTTGCACCTAATCTTGTTAAAACATTTACATTTCCTTTTCCCATAACAGAAACTTTGCTATCAGTTCCTAGTGTGACTTGTGACTTCACACTTTCATCTAAGATAGAAAACATTGCTATATTTCTTATCATATGGTTACTACAACCGGAGTCTAGAAACCATAAATCCTCACTTTTTTCTTCAGCCATATTACAAGCTAAAAACAAATTATTTTGGCTGATATTTTCTTTTGTGAAATTTGCACTAGTTCCACTTCTCATATCTTGCTTCTTCTTTCTACATTCATTAGCATAATGACCATATTTTTTAGAATTGTAACATTGGACATTGGATTTATCATACCTTTGTCCTTGAGCATTCTGCTGACCATTCTGCTGGCTACTGCCTTGGCCGTGGCTATGACTTTCACTATTGCACCTTCCATGTGAATGTGAAGGGCTGTCTCTTCCACCTCTGTTTTGGCTTCTGCCTCTTCCTCTTCCTCTGCCTTGCCCTCTTCCTCTTCCGAAAGACATCTGGGTCTTAAAGGCATGTTCTAGAGATGAGTTTTCACTCCTACCCAATCTCTGTTCATGGGTAATCAGTGATGCATGTAATTCATCCACTGAAAACTTTGTGAGATCCCTTGTCTCTTCTATGGTGGTGACAATCACATCGAATCTTGAGGGTAAAATTCTCAAGAGTTTCTCCACAATCCTCTTGTCTTCAAGAGTCTCTCCATGAGATCTGATTTGTGTGACCATTCCAATCACATGAGTGAAGAATGAGTCAATATTGTCTGACTCTTTCATACAGAGAGTCTCAAAGTCTCTCCTCAGCAACTGAAGTTTTGCTGTCTTCACTTTCTCCATTCCCTGATAAGCTGTCTTGAGAGTTTCCCATGCTTCACTGGATTTCTTAGCTGCTGCTATCCTTGGAAACACACTCTCATGTACTGCTTGATACAAGAAGAAAAGAGCCTTGGCATCTCTCTTCTTATTGTTCTTCAGTGACTCCCTTTCTGCGTGAGTTAAAAGAAGAAACTCTACTTCATTTGCTGGCTCTTCAAAGCCATCCTCAACTAATTCCCATAACTCTTGGGAGACAAATAAAGCTCTCATAGTTATTGACCAGTAGTCATAATTTTTTCCATTGAATTGTGGGAGATGGATATTTCCCAAACTCATACCTGTGCTGGCTCCAGCCATTCTGCACTCTTTACTATGATCTCAAAAACACTTGACTGTGTGTTTAAAACTAATCAACTGCACTGCAATAGTAACACAAAACTATATAGAGAAATACCTTTGGATTCTTTTTGGCTGAGTCTTCACACTACTGGAGAAGCTACTGCAACAAAGAACTCCTTTCCTTCATCTTATTTGACCTTCAAATAGCCTGGACTAGCTCTGATACCATGTTGGAATTTTGCTGAATTCCAAAATAATAAAACTGCCTTCCTTAACAAAGAGAAATATTCAGAATTTCACTTACAGTGACAGAGTTTCACATAAAAAAAATTTCTATTAATAAAATTGCTGTTACAATTCTTCCTCAAAAGAGGGTTTACAAAAAAAAATCTGACTGCTGCAAACACAGTTCAGAAATATCACTTTATCATTCACTGCTGTTACAAAATATTTCACACTGCTGTGTAAAATACAAAACACTCTGTTTTTCTGGAAAATACGCTGCTGTGTATTTCCAAAATTCTGCTCTCTATCTTTTTAACAACAATGCTCTGCTGTGTAAAAACACTACATAATACACGACTCTGCTGTGTATATTACAAAAAAAAAAAAAAATATCTGTGTCATTAATTGACACAACCACTAAACTTCACCGCTTGGAAAACATTAATGGTCTCCATTAACTTCTGTCAGCACCGCTTACAATTCGCATTGATAGCAAATTGAATTTGTGGCACCGCTGTTCTTTCTTCATTCCCGCACTGCTGTGTAATGAAACTCTGTCCTCTTTTTTTTTTATTACTAACACACTGCTGTACATTACATTTCTTTGTAATAATAAAAAAAATACAACTCTGCCTCATGGGCCTTTTAATATATATATGTGTTATATATTAAAAATAAAACAGATGCTGTGATAAAAATTTTAACCCGCAGTCTTTCTAACATATTTGTGTGGCCGTATAATATGTGGGCCCCCAGTTGCAGTGATGTCAGCTATTCCGATGGGGTTCACACCTCCATCAACAAACCTTCATTGACCCCCATGGAATTCTTTGGCATGGTGTAGTGTGGGCCCAGCTCCAAGGGGGTATGATCCTCTCCATGCTCTGCCTGCTGGACCCCCGCGGACAGTCTTGCCGCTGTTCTCTGCGCTCTTCGGGCAGTTGGAAATTAATTCCAACAGCCTAGTGCAAGTTTCTGTGATCTAGCATCTCCATCCCTTCTGCTCGATTATTCGAATCTCAAACAACAAGCATTGCTGCTTTGAATTTCGCCTCCTCTGTTTGAGATTTCAATTTCATCGGCACGAATTGTGCTTAAAATTTTGTCTTTCTTGCATCAATTAGCAATAACAGGCGTGTTGTGATTGTGAGTGAGAATGTGAGGCGCAGGAAACTACGCATCTGCAGCTCTATTGGCCGTTGTGATGATAATGGTGGGAGCAACAGCAACAAATGTGAGCGCACCATCTCCCAGTCCGACAATGGAGATAGGCACTGCTTCACTGACCGTCGTTCCCTCTTTAATCGCAGCTGTCATGGCCTCATTCATCCTCTTTCTCGCCTCTCAATTTTACTGAGATTTAATGCGGCTGTTGTTTGCTCCGTTTTTCAAATGTCCAGACAGAGAGGCTAGCAATATTTTCAATCACAGTAACTGTAACACATTCGCTGGGCTATTGGTATTCGATGAATCCCATATATATATGGGCGAGCAAAACTTACTTGTGGATAGAGCTGGCGATGGACGGGCATTGGAGCGTTACAAAATTTCAACCATCAGACGTTCGAGGAAAACATTGGGATAGGCGTTACATTCCACATTGAGACAGCCGTGGGATGCTTCGGTACTGTTATCCGATGCTTCAGTTCCTCTTAAAA